>JAPMOR010111124.1:237038-262492 GCA_026543865.1 Argiope aurantia | reverse complement strand
TTTCACTGAAAGTTTTTGTTTGCTTTTTTTTTTCTTTTTCAGAACGACAAGTTATTGGCATAATTAGCGAAAACGGTTTTGAGTACTGTGGGAAAAGGCAGCTTAATTAATGCCCAGCCTCTCTTACTATTATAATTTTAAGCTTTATTGGGTCTCTTTTATATAATATATATATATATATAATATTGTTACGGTTCATCGGGTTCGTTTTTTAGTGGGAGTATGGTGAGGAAATAATTGGCAGGCCTCAGTGACGAACGGAGACAAAGTCACTGATACGGAGACAAATTCACAACAGGAGACTCACACAGCAGTACGCAACAGCACAACGACGATAAGCCGGTCGAAGCACCCAGGGAGAGAGCTCGTTCATCTATTAACCAGAGTTGAACTCAAAATATTGCCTTCAGCTTGAAAGTGTCAGCCTTTTATAGTTCCCCGGAGGCGGGCCAAAAACCTGGGCCAATCAGGCGTATCTCG
Source organism: Argiope aurantia (assembly GCA_026543865.1). Lineage (NCBI taxonomy): Eukaryota > Metazoa > Arthropoda > Arachnida > Araneae > Araneidae > Argiope > Argiope aurantia. The sequence continues at coordinate 262,012 of JAPMOR010111124.1, read as the reverse complement.
GTTCCTAATGGATGGATGATCTATTTTCGTGTAATCTAATTCAATATGTAATTCGTCGTCAAGTGACCAAATGGTCACCAAGTTGGTCGCAAAGCTCTGGGATTACTGGCTCGGCACCTGAGCAGCGTTCAGTACAGATGATTGTAAATCGGTCTTTCCGGTGATAGAACTAACCGTGTTGGGAAGCAGCATTACAGGTTGGAAATAATATGTACGGAGGTATTCCCCCTTCGTTTTTCTTCCCTCGAACGCCAAATTGATCATACTATGTGTTACAAGAGGGAAAGTATGAATTTTGGGTATTAATATTCAAAACTGGTTGTAAAATATTGATCCATTATTATAATTCCAAAACAATTTATTTTAATTAAATAACTATTTTACAGTAATTATTTTTTTCTCTCTTCTTGGCGAACTTTTTGTTGAATTATGAAGTATCGGGCGTTATTGCTATTATTTTCCTAAAACATTTTTTTGTGTGTTTAATTTTAGACATTATAAACACGTGTTACTAAATTCTTCATATGAATGAATCTATGGACGGCATGAAATGGACGTTCTTATTTAGCTAATATTTTGACATTTTTTAAAAATTTGTGTTTGTTTAAAATTCCCCATACATTTTACAAAATACTTTATAATATTAAAAGGGTGAAGTTAATTTATTTATTACAATACAAGTACACATGCCTCTTGTAATTTTTTTCAAAAAATTTTTCATAAAGAGAAGGGCAGAGTTTTTTTTTTATAAGGTTTGATGTATATGAAACTGTTTGCCACAAAAATTTACGAAATTCATTCATTCTATATTTTTTGAAATGTGTACCTCTAAAACATTTTTCTTTTTATGCACTAAAGAAAAAAACTGATTAGGACCAGTTTATCTCCCCCCATATTTTACGTATTAAGAATTGAGTTAGCGTGCAATCTATTTTTTTTTCTTTTTATCGTAATTGGTGAGCTAAAAGTCATTGCAATTTTGATTTCATTGAAGAATTTTTTTGGATTTTTTTGTCAGTTAGTAAAATTATTGTTCGAGTTCTGATTGCGTGTTGTTAAATAGCATGGATAGAGGAGACCCCACTGGAAGGAAACAAATAATTTCATTCTTAAGAGTTCTGCCAATGTGCATATATTTTTGCAGTGCATTTTTTGTGAATGAATTTGACAAACAGTTCCGAGATATGACTGGTTGGCTAAAAGTCGGTCTAGTTGGGCATGTATCTTCTAGTACTGGTTAATATATTTACAAAAAAGGGAAAGGTTTTACATAATTGAAGCTTATCTGAAATTCAAGAAGGGAAATATTTTTTTCCCCTGAGATTTTAATTTTATTTTACATTGATTTTTATTAAAAGAGTAGAACAATTTTTGAAATAAAGTTAACAACATATTGTGCAATAATTAAAGAGAAAGAAATAAAGCGACATCGTTCTTAAGATATTAGAAACATCGAAAAAATTTCTTTTATCGAGGGAAATTTTTTTAAAAACCTGGAAAAATTGGGGGAAATCAAACAGCAAAAATGACTGGCCACTACAAGGAAATAGAATTTCTTCTTCTTTTTTTTCTTTCTTAAGCACTCTGCCAATGTGTATGCACTAAATCTTTCGAGAAAAAAATTTGTGACAATCAGTTCAGAGAAAAGCCCATGTAGAAAACCACAGATATTCGAACATATTGTATATGTTGGTTAGATTGGGAACAAGTTTGCAAAAAATATGCTTTTCTGAACACAAACGACATAAAATTATTTTTTTCGTTTCGTTTTTTGAGCATTAAATTTTTACTCTCCATTGATTTTTTAAGCACTATTTTGTAAGTATTAGTAAGAATATACTCGAACTTTACAATACATAAAAAAGGAAGAAAATGAAGTAGTCATTCTGAAGGTTTTAGACAATTTCGAAAAAAATCAGGGAAGTGTTTTATAAAGCCTGAAAATAAGAGGAAAAATCAAACAGCAGAAATTCTGGTAATCCTGGTCTTTTCAGAAAGCTGTAAAAACCCGAGAGGCTGAAGCGAAGTCAATGCTTTTTTTATTGTTGCCGAGAGCTATTGTGTTATTTATGTAATGATTCTCTCTGAACTTGCATACTGATAATTTCTACTAAATCTTCATTTCAGTTGTGCTTTCATTGCCGATTATTCTTGGAATAATACGCCATTTGTCATAATCCAGGCATGTATTAAATTCACTCCACACGCACCAGACAATTTCTGTAACAATATGAACGATGGTGCATTCGATTTAAACAATTTGAGCTTCGATATTGACATTTGTAATTAGATGAGTCTACTTCAGAATGAGGAATCAATTAGAATTAAGTTCTTTGCTCCAAATATCTGAAATTCTTTCCTAACGGTAAATAACTTTCTTGCTAATTTGAAAATTATATCTTGGGTTGAGAATTTTTAAAATTAAATAACGAAATCAAATTATGAGCCAGTTGGGTTGGTCTCCCTAAAACTTTCTCGCTTATTTTCTAATAAAAGTGTTATCTCCCTTTCCCGCCAAAAATTATGGACCTCGAGTAAGGCAAAGAACTTCTTGCATTATATTGGCATGTAATAGTTACGGAACGTGAACTTTTAGCGTGAAGTTAGCATTTTTACTGTATCTATCGTGATTCTGGGAGAGTTTTGACGATTAATCTCTGGCATGTGGTTTATGATATCCGCAAATCGAATGTGTGTTTCAAAACATATTTTTTCCCAAAAGAATATAACTAAAATTTGACACAAAACTACAAATGATGTCACAAAAATACATACTCAGTTTAATATATTTAAGTCATTGCGTCTTTCAGTTATCACGTTAACATATTTCTGAAAGGACAGACTGACAAACAGTCAACCCTTTGTTGGATTTGGCTCACATTTTGTTAGATACCTACACTATAGATTTTAAATCTGTGCACTAAATTTTGTTGATTTATCTATCTTATTTTTTAGTTATCGATATTTGATATATTAATATTAGAACAACGAGGCTGACAGACTTCCTCTGAATGGTTTTTGTTCAAAATTTGATAGAAACCTACAAATTTGGTATAAAGACTCTATACCAAATTTCATCTGTCTAGATCAAAGTATTTTCGATATTTTTTTTTGTGAGGGGAGGGGTCACATACAGATGGACAGACAGACATTTTTCAAAAGTGTGTTTTTCGAACTCAATGAGGTCTAAAACTTGGTGATTCGTCAAAATTTCGAGTTTGAATTGTTTGATTGAAACATCATTTTCTATACTACAGAAAAAAAAATCCTAATAAACTCATTCCAACAAAACAAGAGATTTAAAAAAGTATATATATTAATATATTGTACAGTAAGAAATCCTCGAGTTTATTAGCATTTAACTTTTGAGCTTAATATTTAAGCCTAAATATTTTTTTTCTTCACTTACAATCACTGGGAAACAAAGTAGGGCCGGATTTAACAGACAAAAGCAATTCAAGATTTCAAAAAAAAAAAAAAAAAAAGTTTTTATTTTCAGTCAAGCAAAATAAATTTTAATGCTGGTAGCATTTTAATTTTGCAATAATTTGAAATCCAAAGAGCTTTAAAAAAAATCGAATCACCACCGAATTCAAATTGAAAACTTTTGAATTAGCCAAGTTTTCGTTGCATTTCCAAATTTCTTATTTTATTTTACTTTTAGATTAGCTGAGGCGTTTGTCTTAGTTTAACAAATGAACGATGTCGAAAATAAGATAGTTACGCACGTTCAGTTCAATCAATTTTACTTCAATTTCTTTAAAAATTCTAGCCCGAATGAAATCTTGTTTCATTCATTGTACCTTGCGACGCAATACAGTAAATGTATTAGTCTGAATTACAATTTGCAATACTTCCAATAATAATCATGAGAAACTGAAATAGTCCACCAACACATCCTTTTAACGCCAAATAACAGTCTACCTTTAAGTTTATATAAAGAATGATTGAGGAATGGATCCAAATTAACAATTGTATTAGTTGTTTGAATGCGCTTTCACCATTTTACAACTACCAATTTACTTTTACAATTATGCATTTTTTCTCAGTATGAGTGTTAATAAAACGTTAGTTTTACTAACTAATAGTTTAATAGAAATTTGCATGTGATCTCACATCACTACAACTGTAATAATGAGTTTAATTCGTATGTGAAGTCTTGATAAATTTTGATTCTTTATAATCTATATCTATACTTATAATAAAGCTAAATGTGTGTGTGTGTGTGTGTGTGTGTTGGCGATTCACAGGTCAGACCGTTTGACTTACAGCTACCAAAATTGGTACATGTATACCTTGGAGGTCGGAAATGTGCACCTGGGGTCCCTTTTTTGAATTTTTAATTATCATTTTAATTATTAATTAAAAACTAATTTTCCCACCAAAAATATTGATTTCCCCACCGCCAAATGAGTAAGGCTTCACTTCCCCCCCACGCTAATGAGGTTAGGCTTAACATTTTTCGACCGATTATTTCAAACGATTCTGTTTATTTTCTTAATGTTTGATGAATTTAAAATTAAACATTGTTAATTAATCGATCTTCTAGATTCATTCTGAAGTATTTTTGAATAAAAATAACACAGAATAAAGGAGATTAAAAATTTCTAATCTGCGTAGCGTTACCCCAACTGGCATAGAAAATTTACGCATTAGCGTTACCATAATTGGCGTTGAAAATTCACGCATGCGCATTGTGTTCTGATCGTTGACAACTATTTTCAACGTATGTGGACTTAATTTAAATTGTTTTTAGGTTAGTTGTATGCATTTGTAATTAAATTGTATTTATGTTAGTTATATATTTTTTGTATATGCTTATAGTTTTAAGTACATCGTTTTTTAAGTAGTTTTTTAACCTGTTTTCGACCGATTATTTTAAAGGATTCTGTTTATTTTCTTAGTGTTTGATGCATTAAAATTAAACATTGTTAATTAATCGATCTGCTCATGATGAATCTGAGAAAATTTTGTTGACAAATTCTTGAGATATTACATAAATTAAGAAAGATATTCTTTAGTGCCCATAAGATTTAAATACTCAGTGACTCTGTTTTCAGCAATCATATTGCCGCATTGAAGAAAGACTGTCGGATCTCCATGGCCGAAGGGTCATGGCACTGGTCTCGTGAACAAGAGACCTGGGTTCGAATCCCGCTAGAGACAATGCGATTGATAGTATATGTAAATACTTAATTCCTTGATTTTATGTTTTCCTTTATTTCATGTTCCAGAAGATACTGGACGTTTCTTTAATTTACCAGACAAGTGTTCTGGACTTTTCTTACTGTCTCCAGAAGATTATTCTGGAACTTTCTCTGCTTGAATAAAAGCAGAAGATTTGTCAGTTACTGTATTCTCAGTTCTGAGTTGAGTTAATAAATTGGTTTAGCTCTGCTTCTTGTGTGCGTCATTGAGTTCAACACTAGAATATCTACGTGACAATATTATAAAAAAATGCTTTGTTTCAGTAAAAATTATTATATTGATTGCAGATTAATCATTTCCACTTTAATTTAAAGCATAAATTCTACGGGAGCTAACAGAAAATTAGAGAGATACATATTACGTTATGACTGAAGGTATTTATAATATTATGAGTGAATTATATGACTATCAAAATTTGAAGTTTTAAAATATTTTAATGAAGAAGCTATTAAAGTAGGAATTACATAAAATATTTAATTATTAACATTTTAACGAGCATAAAGATTGGCGAACCGGCTGGTCGCCAAAGGCGGTTAGTAATATATATATGTGTGTGTGTATGTAATATCAGTTAGAGTTGTATGCATTGAATGAATTTTGCAAATTTTTGTAATTTTCTTCGATTATTTAAAACAGTTTTATGAGAAGGAAAATAAGCCTATAATTTATATGAGTAGGTACATAATCATTTTCTAAAGGGATAATTAAACAATGTTTATTTATTCAAATTAATTTATTAATTAACCAGTCTCAGTTATAGTGACGCCGTAATTACTCCAATTCGTTTCCAGTTGTCCCATATAAGACTAAATAATTATTAGAAATGTTTCTTTTGCCTTTTGATTGCAGTATTGAATTAATTTAAAAAGAATACATTTTAAATGATTAAAAAATAATTGTTTCTTGTTTCAAAATTTATTTCAGTCCCTCACTCCGGTCCCATCTGTCTCCAATTACTGCTTTTTTTAAAAATAAAATAATGTTTTGTTTCATGAAATATTGCATATAAGCTGCCGTAACTATTTAATATTTCCGATTTGGAGTTATTTATAATCCTTCTAAGCACAATTTTGTAAGGAAAAGTTGAGAAATGAATAAAAAATTTTTGAGAGGGAAATTTGTGAAAACGAATTGGCTGTACATTTTGAGGCACGTAAAATATTTTAAAATAAATAAGGACTAATAGTTTAATTTGCTAGTAGAAATATAATTCCTATTTCACGGAGAACAATCAATCTCCAACTAATTTTTTTGACATTGATGTTACTAGAAAAACAACTTCTCACCAACAGGATATAATAGAATAAATTTATCTAAATCTCAACCATCGCAAATTATCATTAATCACCAAAACAAATTTTTATTTAATCAATTTGGCGCTCTTCAAATTTTTCATATTGAGTTGTCCGTCGTCAATTCCTTGAATCCTTTGAAAGAAAGAATAATGATAATTCATTCTGATACCTTTAATAGAATTAAACAAAAACTATATATTTGTAAAAAAACAAACAGGGATGATTCGAGATTCATCTCGAGATGCATCGCTATTTCCACAACTTCTATTTCTTATTGAATGGAGTCAAAATCATCATCTTCAGATTCTTCTAGCACCTCATTTTTTAATATCCGTAAGGTCAGATTTCTTGTTTTCTTCTATACTTAACCCCAATCAGTTTCAAATTATTATTAACTAGCCGCCTTTGGCGACCAGCCGGTTCGCCAATCTTAATGTTCGTTTAAATTTTAATAATTAAAATGTTAATAATTAAATATTTTACGCAATTCCAACTTTAATAGATTCTTCATCAATATATTTTAAAACTTCAAAACTTCAACATATAATTCACTCATAATATTATAAAGGCCTTCAGTCATAACGTAATATGTATCTCTCTAATTTTCTGTTACCTCTCGTAGAATTTATGCTTTAAATTAAAGTGGAAAGAATTAATCTGCAATTAATATAATAATATTTTTTACTGAAACAAAGCATGTTTTTATAATATGATTACTGATAACAGAGTCACTGAGCGTTTAAACTTTATGGGCACTAAAGAATATCTTTCTTAATTTATGTAATATCTCAAGAATTTGTCAGCAAAATTTTCTCAGATTCATCATGAACAGATCGATTAATTAACAATGTTTAATTTTAAATGCATCAAACACTAAGAAAATAAAATGAATCGTTTAAAATAATCGGTCGAAAACAGATTAAAAAAAAAACTACTTAAAAAACGACGCACTTAAAACTATAAGCATATACAAAAAATATATAACTAACATAAATACAATTTAATTACAAAAGAATGCAACTAACCTAAAAATAATTTAAACCATCCGTTGATAATGGTTGTCATGTCAACAATCAGAACATAATACGCATGCGTGAATTTTCAACGCCAGTTACGGTAACCCAAATGCATGAATTTTTCTACCTCAGTTGGGGTAACGCTATGCAGATTAGAAATTTTTAATTTCCTTTATTCTGTGTTATTTTAATTCAAAAGTACTTCAGAATAAATCTGAAAGATGGATTAATTAACAATATTTAATTTTAAATTCATCAAACATTAAGAAAATAAACAGAATCGTTTGAAATAATCGGCCGAAAAATGTTAACCCTAGCCTCATTACTGTTGGGAAAAAAAAACAAAAAAAAACTGAAGCCATACTTATTTGGCGATGGGGAAAATGGAAGATATTTTTGGCGGGAAAATTAGTTTTTAATTAATAATTAAAATTCTAATTAAAAATTCAAAAAAAGGGACCCCAGGTGCACATTCCCGACCTCTAAGGTACACATGTAAGAAATTTGGTAGCTGTAGGTCAAATGACCTGGTCTGTAGAGCGCCAACACACACACACACACACACACACACATTGAGCTTTATTTATAACTATCCGCCTTTGGCGACCAGCCTGTTCGCCAGTATTACCGCTCGCTACAATTTTCAATTAAATATTTTAAGTAACTGGTCTCTTAAAGGATTCTCAAACAAAACATTTTTAATCTTCAAATTTTGATAGTCATACCAAACTTATACTGTTTAGATCGTTTCGTTCAATTTACTATATATATTTTGCTAATTTGTTGTCATTTCCGGCAAAACTTCAACTTTAATTTAAAATGTAAATGATGAAATTGCAATTAATATTAAGATATTTTTTAATAAAACCAAGCGTTTTATTTTATTTATCATCTTTATTGTTATTAATTAATTATTATTAAATGTGAGTATTGCAAACAGAATCGCTCGATATTTAAGTATTAAGATAACTACAAAATATTTTTCATAATTTATGTAATATTTCAAACAATAATTCAACAAAAATTTCTGAGATTCAGCATAAAATTCAGTTTCTAGTTTTGCTTTCAAAAGGATTGAAATGAAATCAATAATAATATTTTGTTCCTGCCTATAAATATTTTCCAAAAATTATGAAGTCTAAATTTAATGCAGTAAGGTATCATATTCTGAGAAATATTCTGGAAACACCAAATTTCAAATAAATGAATGAATGTTTCTATTTTCCAAGATAAACTAAGACTTATTTATGAAGTTTTAAATGTTAAAAATTTAGAAAAACTCACCATTTTCATAATCTTAGGCCAATTAATCTTGAGAAACCTGCGCGCTGATTGGCGTATTTTCTTTGAAGCAATCGATGGAAAATCAAAAATTATCCTTTTTTTTATTGAATAGTGGTATTCAAATTTTCATTATTCAGCCAGTTTAAGTGATTGGAAATTAACTCTTAAAAGTCAGTGATTTAGTTGATTGGAAATTAATGCATGACCATAAATTAATAAATGACCATCATAAAATCTGTGCTTTCTCTTGTGGTGTATGCATTCTCCTTAATATCCTCTAGAAAAAAGCATCACATACAAAAGCACTACATAGTACAAACACATGAAAAGTAAACATAACATTTCAATAGTTGCCAAAAACAAAAGAGAGAAATTGCAATTAATAAGCAGACGATATTTAGAAAAGTACAGATATTTAGACTGGAAAATGAAATTATCTGACATTTACCACACGCGCAGACGATATTTACAAAAGTAAAAACATTAAAAACAGAAAAGGAAAATATATGAGTTATTCCATTAATAAATGCCATAAGTTTGTTTATATCTTCATTATTTTATGAGTCATTAAACATCAAAATGGGTCCGGGACTAAATAAACACCCTGTATAGAGAGTGTAAAAGATCATTAAATAATTTTTCTTAAATTTATTTTTGGGAAAAAATAATATTTCATATTTATTTCATTTCCTACAAACACGTGCCGAAAATTATATTTTTGCAGATTTCATTTCCAAAAAGATTTAATTTATTTTTAATTGGAGCTTTAATCAATGTGGTGGCAACACTTTGAAGAAAGCTAATTTTTTTTCCATGAATGCAAAACGTGCTTAATTTTAATTTTTATTTTTTACGAAATTTTTTTTGAAAAACATAATTAAAATATTTATTTAAAAATTCATTAATAATAGAAATTTAGTTTAAAGATCAAAACAGTAGTATCATTTAAAAGATAAATTTTTTATCTTTAACTTCATGTAAAAATCTTTTTTGTGCGGTAATATTTTCGGCAGTTATAGCAGAAACACTTCAAAATTTCGCTTAATTTTTAAATAAATAAAATTCTTATTAAAAATTCGAAAAAATAACCCCCCAGGTGCACATTTCCGGCCTTCAAGATATACACGTGTCAAATTTGGTAGCTGTAGGTTGAATGGTCTGGCCTGTAGAGCGCCAACATACACACACACACACACACATTGAGCTTTATTATAAGTATAGAAATATAGGTATAGATTACCAGCCTTCGCTTCGGCATGCAAGAGCGACACCTATAACAGTTATGATTTTGTACATTGGAATGCTGTAATCCGTTAAGAGTGGTTGCACAAAATAAAGCTTTAATAACTATAACATCATCCGTATTTTCTACTACTATACATTCATTTTTAATCGACAATAACAAACTGCACTACTAAAATTTTTAAATTTTAAATTTTATTGTTATTCATCGGAACTATCAATCAGATTACTTAAAAATTTTCAATAAGATATTTACGCTATGTTTTTCATTAATTTTGAAGTATTGTTCATTACTAAAAATGTATGCCTTTTGATATTCACTTCAAATTCAAACGACTTGTCTTGAAAATTTTAGTTGAAGTTTTTATGTTTCTTATGCTAAGTATATAAATGAGTTGAATTATTTGGTGACTTTTATAAATAATACCAGTTTTAGAAAGAATTGTAATTCAACGGTTAAAAAAATCAATGCTTTTACTTTCGTAAGATATTTTCTTTGAAAAAAATACTCATACTTTTATCTATGCTATGTTAAATAATCCGTTTCAAAATGCACCAGTAAAATTCATTAATTTTGAGAAGATAAATGAAAAGACATTAACAGAAAGTCAATCTTTATATTTGTTGAAAAATAAATCCATCAACGACATGCGCAGCTGCCAGTGCTTAATAGCTTTCTAAAAATGAAAACTGGATTATGAAACACAGTCAGAGTCAAAAAAGAATTGTTGAAATGAGCTAGCATTCATTAACTATTAAATACTGAATAGAATTCTTATACGAAATATTATTTTTCATGTAGGAAATTTCTGTATTTTCGATGCATAAAAGATATACTTTAGAAAGACTTTCCTTTTATGTTTGAATAAATTTACACAATCTGAGTCGAAACCGATAACTTAAAGCAGCATCACAAGCGATAAAAGCTTCTTTGGCAGACGATTTATTTTCATATTTATTCCTTTTATTCCAGGCATCTTGGGAATGCAGGATGTTTTGCGTATTTTAAACATTTTCTAAATATGAATTTTTATATTTTTTATTTATTGTTATTTTTAGATGAAAAAGGAAAAGCAAAGTTTTCAGCGTTTATTAGCTTTCTATTTGTTTTCATTATATTCTACTTTATCGTAATCTTTGATTGCCAATGATGCCCTAGATAAGAAGTGCCTTTTGTAATTTTTCTTTTGTTCTGAAGAATGTGTATTTAATGCAACAAGATATCACATTTTAAAAGAAAATAATAATAAGATGAATTATTACTTTGCACTCGGAGGAAATTGCATTATTTGTAAGATATTTGAATTTTCTCGCTTTTGAGGGTTTTTTAAAAGTCTCATTGAAATAAATTTTAACACATTTGAGACGGTATATTTTTATAAGTCTACAATGCTGTCTCCTTACTGATTTAAAAGAAATAAAAATATTCCAAGCCCATTTAAAATCAATGTACTACTGTATTTATAAAGTATACTTAAAGAATATCGACATTTATATTGACATTTGCATCCCACCACTGAGGGATATCACAAGTATGAGAAGAGAGCTTGCTGTATAAGTAAACAGACTCTCTGTTCCCTAGTTGATAAAGTAATGTTGCAGGGTCGATTTACCTTTACTCCACTAATAGGAAGCACCTTCTTCTGGAGGAATTGGGCCATGGTTGTGGCTGTTAGGATGCCACCCTTAGTTTTTCTCCGCTGCCGAGATAGGTACCTTTTCGATTACCTTTGAATGGTGGGGAAGCAAGGTGGGGGAAGAGGTGGTTAGAATTTACAATTTTAAATACAATTTTTAGATATTTATTTACATTAGAAATTTATAATATGTTATGTATTTATATTACATAGACTATATTTATAATGCTCATAAAGACTTCATGTTTTAAAGTGGGAGTTGAAAATGGCAAAAATAACATCTCGAAATCTCACAAATTTATTGTTATTTTTCAAAAAAAATTTCAACAAATTTATTGTTATTTGTTATTGTTATTAAATTTATTGTTTATTTATTGTTAAATTTCGTCATTTCAAGATCTTGAGCAAAAAGCAATGACATCTTAGCTCATATTAAAATGTTATTTGTTTTCGATGGTATGACTTTGATTACGGCGTTAAATGCTTTTTCATATTTCATAAGCGAAAATTCAAATTCATTTTTTTTCAAGTTGTTGTTTCAGTAAGATTCAATGAAGTATTTTTGGGGCAATGAATAAATAGCGTTCAATGCCGTTCGAATATTATTTCGTTGTTGTTCATACTATTCTTATTAATTATTAATTACCATTTGATAAAAAAATTTCTGCATTTACATATAAGAATTTTATTTGAATCTTTAAAAATTAATGCTACCTTACAGGTATATCTTAATTATATTCAAATCGTAATAGATAATAGCGGTAGCAATGTACAATATATCGTGTTTTTACTACATGTAAAAATATAGGGTGTTCTAAAACTGAAGGCGACTAATTCAAAGTCGTTAATAGCCATCAAGAGAACCAAAAATTGTAATGGAACACAATAACCATGCGAAATTCCAATGGAACCCCAAATCATGTTGAAAGGGTGAAAATAGTGAAAACTACATATAGGTTTTGACGCCACTATGGAATAACAAAAAGTACAATAATAATTATCAAAAGATTTATTTGATTGAATATTACAAAAATTGTCGATGAAAATGGCAGCTGTTGACATCATTGCATAGTCTATAATGATGTAAAAAGGATTTTCGAATGCTCGGATCCCTTGTATTACTAAACACAGCTCAAACGAGTGATTAAAGTGACCCCGTAGGAAAAAGTCACTCGTAATATGATCCGGTGAATTTGGGGTGTGAGTATTGGGGTTCCGAGTGTCCAATCCACCATCTTGGATGTTAACAAGTTGATTTTGTATCTCGCTGAAAAATGTGCAGGTGCACTATTGGGCATGGACTACATGCATCGCTGCACATTTTGCAACATTTCAGTACACATTGAGGGTATTTTCATAAAAACAAGATACATTGCTCCATTTAGACTCTCGGAAGCAAATACGGCTCCAAGACATAATTATCTAAGTTTCCTACTCATGCGTTGATACTTTGTTGAAATTTTCAAGGTACACTAGGGTGTGAGCCTACATGTTTTTATAACCCTATGAGTTTGTCTACCTAATATTAGAAAAACTATGGATATTGTGTTTTGTTTGGTTTCTTTGAATCTTTTTGTTCCTTGATTTTGTCCTTCTTTCACTCTTGTAAAGTGCTTTTTTCTGAATCTAAAATTTAACTCTTCTGTGGACTGCAATGGATTTTATTTTAATCCATTTGGCAAAGTGCCATAGATTAATTTTATTGTAATACAACTTTAAGGGAATAGTGACTCTAAATGAATAATAATAATAATAAAGCGGGAGTGATCTCTTCAAAACTTTCTCGTATACTCTGAAATAAATATGTCATGCCTGCGAAGGCCTTAAATGGCATATAATAATTACGAAATACTCACTTTTGGCTTGATTTAGCCTTTTTACTGAATCTATCATGCCATCCTTGACGAGTCATTTGGCGATTAATCTCTGGCATTCGTTTATAGAGTCTAAAAATCGAATTTTTGTTTTAGACGCATTTTTATCAAGCGATTGAAACAAAAATTTGACACAGAACACAAATGATGTCACAGAAATACACAACAAATTTGATATATTTAAATCATTGCGTGTTTGAGTTATTGTTTACATGTTTATGAAAGTAAAGACCGACAGACAGTCAACCCGTAGTTGACTGTCTGTCATTTATATTTGATAGGTGTATATACTATAGATGTTAAATCTGTATACCGAATTTTATCTACCTAGCTAGCTTCGGTTTGTAATTATCGCGTTACATTTTAATCAAACAAACGGGCAAACGGATTTCCTATGAATAGATTTTACTCAAAGTATGACAGTAACCAGCAGACTTGGTGTAAAGACCGTATACCAAATTTCAATCATCTAGATCAAAGTGTTTTTGAGTTATCCTTATGATATAAAGACAGACGGACGGGCGGTCATTTTCTAAAAATAAATTTTTCAAACGCAGGAATGTTTGAAATGTAGAGATTCGTTAAAATCTCGAGTTTGAATTTTTTGACGATTACTATACTTTCTCTATACTACGTACACGCGAAAGTAAAATAGAAAAAAAAAAAGAATACTTTTAAAGCTAAATTTCTAAAAAATAATAGTTCTACAGACATAAAACTACTTACATGAGTTCTTTTTGAGAATTCTTTCTATTATATACACATAAAAATTTACAGCCACTGTACATAAATGTTTTTCGTTACCTCGTTAGTGCAATGAATTTAAACTGCTTATTTCTTCAAAACAAGAAAAAAAAAATGTCTGCTGGATGTTTCGAAATTGAAAAATTTTACGTATTAAGCAAATTTATCTTTATTTAACGCTGAAATGTAGTAAAAAATTGAAATTACACTGAAAATAGAATTACAGAAAGCGAAGCAATTTACATTTCGTCTTTCAGCGTAATTACTGGAAAGCGGAACTTGATTGAAAAATAAACGCTATTTCTTTCTCTTAACTGTCTCTTGTTTAATGCATCGTCTGTAAATTATTCGATTTAATAGAATTACTTCTGCTAATGAAGTCTTTGAAATAAACTGCATTTCCTTTTCTTGCTGTTCGTGTAAAAATTGGTTCGTTTTTAACTCTCTAACAAGACAGAAAAAAAAAAAATAATGCATTTTTTTTAAAATTTGCTTTTTAGAATTAAAGCATTTCCGCCAAAATTATAAGCGCTTTACTTTGAACTTAAATTGCTCCGCTGTTCGAAAAAAAAAATGCACTGCTATAGAAAATGGAAATGAGTTTCAAAATCCTGAATAGTATTTTAGAAATATTTCTGCTTCTTTCGTATATAAATAAAGAATACGTTCGTATCGCATATATATATATATACTTATATACGTTCGTTTTGTATATAAGAAGAAAGAGTTCACTAAAAATTAAAAGATAACTGCTTTTCATACGATATATGTATAAAGAAATGCGATAATCGTTTAAAAGTTTAATTCACTAATTTTGAGGAATTCCAAATTTTTAATTTTTTTTAAACCGAAAACGTATTTTCTGAATTTAAAACGTATATCTATATCTATACTTATAATAAAGCTCAATGTGTGTGTGTGTGTGTGTATGTTGGCGCTCTACAAGCCAGACCATTCAACCTACAGCTACCAAATTTGGCACGTATACCTTGGAGGCCCGGAATGTGCACTTGGGGGTTATTTTTTCGAATTTTTAACTAGAATTTTATTTATTTAAAAATTAAGCGAAATTTTGACGTGTTTCTGCTATAACTGCCGAAAATATTACCGCACAAAAAAGATTTTTACATGAAGTTAAAGATCAAAAATTTATCTTTTAAATGATATTACTGTTTTAATCCTAAAATTAAATTTCTATTTTTAATGAATTTTTAAATAAATATTTTAACTATGTTTTTCAATAATTTTTTTCGTCAAAAATAAAAATTAAGATTAAGCACGTTTCGCATTCATGGGAAAAAAAATAGCTTTTTTCAAAGTGTTGCCATCACATTGATTAAAGCTCTAACTGAAAATAAACTAAATCTTTTTGGAAATGAAATCTGCAAAAATATAATTTTCGGCACGTGTCTGTAGGAAATGAAACAAATATGAAATATTATTTTTTCTAAAAAATAAATTCAAGAAAAATTATTTTATGATCTTTTACACTCTCTATACAGGGTGTTTATTTAGTCCCGGATCCATTTTGATATTTAATGACTCATAAAATAATGAAGATGTAAACAAACTTATGGCATTTATTGATGGAATAACTCATATATTTTCCTTTTCAGGTTTGAATATTTTTACTTTTGTAAATATTGTCTGCGCGTGTGGTGAATTTCAGATAATTTCATTTTCCAGTCTAAATATCTGTACTTTTCTAAATATCGTCTGCTTATTAATTGCATTTTTCTCTCTTTTGTTTTTGGCAACTATTGAACTGTTATGTTTACTTTTGATGTGTTTGTTCTATGTAGTACTTTTGTATGTGATGTTTTATTCGAGCGGATATTAAAGAGAATGCATACACCACAAGAGAAAGCACAGATTTTATGGTGGTCATAGAGTTAATTTCCAATCAACTAAATCACTGACTTTTAAGAGTGAATTTCCAATCACTTAAACTGACTGATTTATGAAGATTTGAATATCATTATTCAATAAAAAAAGGATAATTTTAGATTTTCCATCTATCGCTTCAAAGAAAATACGCCAATCAGCGCGCAGGTTTCTCAAGATTAATTGGCCTAAGATTATGAAAATGGTGATTTTTTCAAATTTTTAACATTTAAAACTTTATAAATAAGTCTTAGTTGATCGTGGAAAATAGAAACATTCATTCATTTATTTAAAATTTGGTGTTTCCAGAATATTTATCAGAATATGATATCTTACTGCATTAAATTTAGACTTCATAATTTTTGAAATATATTTATAGGCAGGAACAAAATATTATTATTGATTTCATTTCAATCCTTTTGAAAGCAAAACTAAAAACTGAATTTTATACTGAATCTGAGAAATTTTTGTGGAATTATTGTTTGAGATATTACATAAACTATGAAAAATATTTTGTAGTTAACATAAGACTTAAATACCGAGCGATTCTGTTTGCAATACTCATATTAAATAATAATAATAATTAATAAATAACAATAAAGATGATAAATAAAATAAAACGAGTGGTGTTATTAAAAAATATCTTAATATTAATTGCAATTTCGTCATTTACATTTTAAATTAAAGTTGAAGTTTTACCGGAAATGGCAACAAATTAGCAAAATATATATAGTAAATTAACAAAACGATCTAAAACCTTTAAATATCTCGTAATAACAAAAAATGGACTTGCCCCATTTTCAAAATAAACGGCTCAGATATTTGTAGTTAAAATAATGGAAACGTAGTTTTCTTTAACAAATTAATTCCTTATGGTGAACTACGTTTTAAAAAGCTTTAATATGGAGATATGCATATTGAGATTATAAATACCAAGATCCATAAGGATATCCTTTAACATGTGTATTTATACATCAAAATGGAAGATATATTTTAAATTCAACATCAAATCAGTCAGATTATTCTTTACCCCTATAATGTAGTTAAGCAAAAGGATTTATGAAAATCTTTTTTCGCATGTAACTAGGTATTAATGTAGATTTACATTTATTTTTATGCAGTATATTATGGATATAATAAGAAATACATTTTTAAATGTACAGAATAAAAAGAGTATTGAATTTAGAGAGATATCATTGAATCAATAACTTTTTTCTAATTTAGGAAGCATCTTTTGCTGTTGTATCATTTTTATGTTTTCGAAAGTAAATAGAATTATAAAATGAAAAATACCAATTCAATTAATCATTTGGAAATTTCATCTCTTATCTCTCAGCTATTTTCGATTTAGAACTATTTATTAGGATCTTTATTGCTGTAGGAAAACTACTTTGGTTTTCTTGTAATAATGCATACTTGTGAGTTCTAATTCTGTGCATATTTTTTATTATAAAAATGCTTAATTTTCTGTCTTTTAAAAGAATATATTTTATTTTTACTTTTCAATTCTAACAAGAAAGTATTATCCTATCAGAACGAAAACGATAATTAAAAAATGTAAATGCATTCTGATAGAATTGTGATCCAGTTTAAAATTCTTCTTGTGGAATGACGTTATTTTGGAATGCAACTGCTGTTTTTTTTTCAGCAAATAAAATAGTTATTAGTTTTTATCATTTCATTTGGAGATCTCTTTGATTATTTGAACAGATTTCAACCTTTAAAAACATCTGTGAATTTGTTCTTTGCTGCTGTTATTTATAGTGTAATTGTTAAATAAACTACTGTCTAGGAAATTTATCATATCTTACTAGATCACGATTTATCTGAATATTATATTTTTCATTAATTTAATATTTATTTTAAACAGTTGTATAATCTCTGTTTGTCATTGTTTCAAAATAAAATGGCATAATAATAGCAATAATTCAAAATAAAATGGTTGCTAGAGATCCATGATTATCTGTTGCCCTTTCTTTCAGTGAATGATGTTTGCTTTGCATTAAAATTAGTATATCTGCTATTTGAGATCCTGTAATCTACACATTTTAACCCTTAATATTTATGCTTTTACATAAGAATCGCAAAATAAACTGTGCTTTATTGGTCTATTGAAATTAGAGTTATGTTCCTCTTTGTTATTTAAAGTAATTAAGATTTAAAGAATGCAAAAATGCGATCTAGAAAATACCTGATTAATGAGAAGTTGGAATGTTTGTTCAGCATTCCGTAATCCATACGTGAGCATACAAATAGAAAAAAGCAGTTATTGAATTTTTGGGTTATTATCCAGAAAAGTAAGTATTTGGCGATGAGCCCTATATAAACTAAGACCAGAAAAAACAGCTATTCTTCCCAAAAGCTGCAAGTGACACTTATAGGGTGCTCTAACACTTATTGGGTGCTATTGGGTTGCATTCAAATGACAGTAATAGCCATATTAAGCGTAGATTTTTTTTAAAAACCACATCATGGATAGTGGAATTTTAGATGCAAGAATAATTCTAAGGTTAATAAGAATTGCAAGTCTTTGGTTTGCAATTATCAAAAGTTCCTGCCTTAACTATTTAGTTTTGCCCAAATAGGGAGAAACTATTATTTCAAAATGATAAAGAAACAGCAGTATTTATATATTTTTGACTGTTATCAGATTCTATTCTTGCTAACATAATAATGATGGGTTTGTGATTGATAGAAATTCTGATGATATCTTCCAAAAATCAAAATCCAATACCAGTTTAGACAGAACAATAAAATTAAATGCTAAATTACAATTTTTAATTCTAAGTCTTACAAATTAAAACTTAGTTTCAATATTGATGAAATCATAAATTTTAGCATTAAATAAAATGTTGAAAAATAAAATTCAAAGACAATTATTGCATGCTTAAAATCAGAAATAGTAAATTTCCTCCGAAATCTTATATAACCGCTAGTTTGGTGAGGAAACTTGGTCATGGATAGACAACTTTCAAACATTAACTGACCGCGGTTCGAAAGTATATGGTCTGTCTCAAAATAACTATAACGTTGCTTCAAAAACGGGTTGTTAATATGACTAAATGGAACTAAGTTAGATGCACCGAACTTTCTACACGGATAGGATTCCAAGTGCCGAAACCGCGAATTTCTGTTATCGGTATCAGTATATGTAAACACGTGATTATCCTTGTTTAATCTTAGAATAACGCTAATGTCAACAAGAAGTTGAATTTTTGTACTTATATCTATAATTCTATAGATTTGGCGATTGTTTTGGTCACTTGGCAATTGTGTCTTTTAATCTTACATTTTTAGGCCGAAGCTTCGAAATTTTGTCATATAAAGGAAATATGTTGGCATTATTGAAGCGTCTATTTTGTGTGGAAGTCTGTCCAATATGCGACAAGCAAAGATTTCGAGTTGAAGTTGGACCTTCTGTAAAGTTGAAAGTTTTTGTCAAAGTCTGTCAGTATGGAAATTTATTTAATCGAATCTGAGATCTTCTGTTTCATTTTTAAATGGCTTTAGACAATACCATTATAATTTACTCAGCTGAGAAACAAATTGAAGATTAGTTTTAATGGCCCAGCTAAATCAATTCATACCTTATTGGATGCCACTTGTTTTACTTCATTATTCTCTGGATGTTTGTCCAACCAAAGTGATTTAAGTATATCATCAGTAAAGATTTGCTTGCTACAGTTTGTGAAATATATGGTCATTAATCAAGAAGTTCGATTCATTGAACAAGGTAAATTATTTTGATATTTCTCTTGCTGTGTCAGTGTCCATACTTCTATTCTTAAAGCAGCATATTTATTTATTTTTTGTTGGAATTCTTCAAGAATAAAAAGCTTCAAATTTTTATTTCATATCATTGCTTATGATCTCTAGATATGTCATTAATGAACACCTATTCCGTCACTTCATTTTCGAGAGAAATCTCAAATCCGCTTCTTCAGTTTCTTTATTAAGGAGAAGAAGAAATACACGATAAAATTTCCAGTCCCCGTCCATTTGCTCAATTTTTTTTTAAAGCTAATGACATTGCTTGACTTCTGGTTCTTATTTTCGAGATATATTGTAATATAAAATCATGACACAGACTTTAGCCTTAATAACTGGCTCGATTTTGTCAGTTAGTTTCGCTATTTTGAATGCATAGCCAACCAATTATATAACTCTGTGTGTATTATGCCTGTGAAGTTTAAAACAACAATTTCATTTGATGTAATAAGATAAAATGTATCAAATTCGAAATGATATTACTGAATTAACACTATTAAATAAATGTACAACGAACACGGATAGTTATAATGTTAAAATATATTGACTTAGATGAGCAAAATTCACTTTTCTGTTACACCAACAAAGTTATAATAAAGCTGTATGAAATTATTTGTATAGGTCAAATTTGAAAGTTTCGGCTTTGATCTATCGGGTTCAATTTTTGATGATTAAAATCCTGATGCAATAGTTACATACCAAATTTCATCGGTCGTAAACTCTTATAAACATTAATGTAATTTAAATTAGACGTATTATAATAATTCTATCAAAAATTAATAATTCTAATGCAGACAAAAATTATATTATGCAAATTACATAAAGTTTCAAATTTTAATTTTTATCAATAATTTATTAATTATCTTTATTAAAACTCTTTTTTAGGATTATTGACGTGGTTAATTGTTTCGACTTTTCATTGCCCTTATTTAAGAAAAAGAGTAATGCAATAAATAATAGGATAAATTATTAATTAATTATATTACCGAAGAAGTATGAAGTTTCAATCTTTATAAAATGTATAATTATATAATTAAGTAAACTATGAATTTTCTTTTTAACATATTGCAATTATATATATTTAGATTTGCAGTTTTTTAGAGATCAAATTAATTAATTTTGTTAATTATTTCTTAGAATTATTGGCATTTTCAATTTTTCTATTTAATTATTCCTTTTCTTAATAAAAGATGAATGCAATAAACAATACGACAAAATATTAATTATATTACGGAACAAGTATGAAGTATCAATTTTTATAAAATATATAATTATATACTTACGTAAATTGTGAATTTCCTTTTTTATATGTTGCAGTTATACGTTTTTAGCTTTGCATTTTTTTTCGGAGCTAAATAATTTAATTAGCTAATTTTGTTAAAAATTTTTAAATAAAAATGATACTTTCATCTGTTTCAACAATTTTACATTTAGTTATAATTATCACTTTTATATTTAGAACAACGCTTTTTAAATTCTAAACTATAGTTATTTAATCAAGTTCAAGAAAACTAATTAATAAACAATTTTCTTGAATATTATATTCTGCTCGAAAATGTACTGTCTATGAAAGATTTTCTTCAGTGAATCAGACTTTAATTAATGGCAAAAATACTTTTCTTTTTTAAACTATATTTTAAAATTGCAAGAATTGTCTACCATTTTTCATTTAGATTTGCATTGAATTGTAACAGAAAGCAACAATATACATTAAATAAAATAAAATGCAGCATGCTCAAGTTACTTTTAAAAAAGAAGCGTGGTCATATTTTTTTAAAGTGTAAGTTTTTCCTGTCTAAAAATGGAATCAATTTTTTCAGAACTAGCTCTTAGTTAAAAAGCGGTGCAATTGTTTTTTAATTTTTTGAATCTTAAATTATAAAAGTTACGTGAATTTGATTATAATTTTGAATATTATATAAATTTTATTATGTAATTTCAAATATTTTATATATTTTTATTTTTGAACATTAAACAGTATTTAAGCACCTTCTGTAATGGATATTCCTTAATCGAAATTTTTTACTGGAATATAAATTTTAAATAATGCAGAAATGTTTACGCCTCCATGCTTTTTATAAGACTAAGTACTTTTCTTTTTTGAACAGTCAAAGAAAAACTTTAGCAGAAGATAAAGAAAAATAAAAAATATTATTTATATATATATCAAAAATGATCTTATCTTTCGACAACAGAGACTTTCAGGAAAAAATGTAAAAACGAAAACACCGTTTTCCTTCTTTTTGTTTAAGTTTCCTTCGATGGTTTCTTTTTCTTTAAAATGGAAATATTTTCAGTCGTTCACAGTTTTTGTTTTTACTTTAAAAGAACAAAACAAGCCGTGAAAATAAAAATTATAGGAAAAGTTTAAAAGCAAAAATAAAGTTAAAAGAAAATGAATGAACAAAAAATAATAATAAAAAAAAAGCAACGAGAGGTGAGGAAGATACAGCAACTTCAAAATGGAAGCATTCTAATCTTGATGAAAAGGTGGCAAATCAATCAAGAAGTAAAGAAAAAGAAGCAGCCTTGGGATTCTAAAACTTAAATTTTTCAGCATTGCGAAAAAGCTTTTCTGCTCGAGAAATCTTCAAGAAAATCAAGCGGATCTCTTTTCTACACAGTAGTGCGTTGGCATTATTTTCTTTTTCATTTGCTACTTATTCTTCAGAATGAATAATAAAGCCAGCGCGGAAAGTTTCGATGAAAACGAATGGCAACATTACACTTTGTTTATTATTTTTTCTTTTCTTTCATACGGATCGAAATTCATCTTATCGGCTTAGAAAAGCGATACGGGTGGTCAGTTTTTGCACACGAAAGGTACTTTTATGATAGTTCTTAGAATATTCTTTTTAATTAAATCGTTAATAAAAGTTCTTTTTCCCAGAAGACTTTTAAATAAAATTTGGATAATGATAGCAAATATAATAAAATAGTTTCTGAAAACATTTTTATTAGTGTATCACAAAGTAAATATTTTTAATTGTTTTTTATTTTTAATCTAATTTTATAATTTATTATTACAGTTGAAACAACTCTAGAAAATACTCTTTCATTAAAAATTGGAGATTTTTACCCCTTTGCACTCGGATGGTGCCTCTCACTCTCCATTCAAGACGGTGAATCATTTTGATGTTTTATTTGTTTCAATTTTGATTGTTAGAAACCTACAGAATGGTAAAAAGATGTAGGTAAATTTTTCAGGGAAATTTATTTTGAAACAATTATATAATATATATATATATATAATATATTTCGGAACGGTAAACAAGGCCTTGCAATAGGTGAATAATTTTTGCATCGAATTACTTTTCTATGTGCAAAGGGTTAATTGCTTTTTACTTTTTAATCTAATTTTATTATCTATTATTACAATTGAACTTATTTTTGGAGACATTCTTTTATTAGTGTATTAACAAGGGGAGATTTTTAATTTTTTGAATCTAATTTTATAAATCTATTGTTATAAAGTGAATCAATGTTTGATCTTAAAATCAATTTTTCTGAAATATTCTACAAGGTGGCGCCATGCAGAAGTATCCAACATTTATCAAGTTAATAGAATTATTAATAATTAATTGTTGAAAATATTCTAATAAAGAGCATAAGTATGTACAAAATTTCAAAACACAGGGTGATAAGAGTAACTTAATGTTTTTCCTTTATAAAATGCTAAATTAAATAAAATTAATAAAATTAAATAAAAGCATATACAAATTAAATGCAATAACCTCTTCTTGAGGTTTTTTGAAATAGTATGATGCGTTTTGTGTTAAGCTTCGTAACAGAATGATGGGAAATGGATTATTTGGTTTTCTATAGATCCAAATTTTATATCAATCCATATTTTAATGTCACTTTATAATTTTTATTATAAAGAACATACACAAGAATTCATTTAATATTTTGGTAGCTCTTTTTTGTTACCGTATGCGCATGAACCGACAAAAGGCAGAACAGTTTGCCTTTTGAAGGATTTCTTCCAAAACTAGACAATACGTTATTTTATCTCGTTTATTTTTCAGCTTCTCCAAAAATTTCTAATATGAAGTTGTTCTATTAATATTAATTGCTAAACATACCCAAAATTTTTATCATTTTTAACAATTTGCCTCGGAAATATTATTTATCTATTATTCATTTACAATTAAGCATATAAATAAAATGAGTTTTGAATTCTTATTTAATCTTGTTTTATTGCAAATAAAGGAAAACATATAAAAAACATTAATTGAACACTGGTGAAATTTTAGAAAATCTTAGTAGAAAACAAAAATTTTAATAGAAATTTTGACAGACTGCAATAATAAAACGCTTAATTTCAAAGCGTTTACTAAAAGTTTGGTTTTAGAGTATCGCATATAAATATGGAAGACTAAAATCTAACTGACATTTTAAACAAAATAGTGAATGAAAAATAATGAAATAACATATTATCTAAATAATAAGTTATTGAGTTGTTCGGAAAGTAATTTCGTTTTTTTCCGACAGAGGATTTAATTGTATGTTTTTGCACCCAACTTCACATTTAAGCCGTATAATTTTTATATGCTTTGAGAGCTCATATAGCAAGGCTTGTGTGTGAAAAATTCCAATTAATTGTACGCAGTAGTTTTTGGTTGGTGCCCTTTTAAATATGGAGAGCAATAAGCAGCATTTTCGACATATCTTACTGTTTTACTACAGAAAGAGTAAAAATGCTATTCAAGCCAGAAAGAAATTGACCGATGTGTATGGAGAAGGTGTGTTGACAGTACGCCAGTGCCAGAACTGGTTCGCTAAATTTTTTAGACGGTAAAACCTTCACCTCAAATGAGGAGGTCAAAAACCACCTCGATCCGTTTTTTGGCAGCAAAGACCAAAAATTTTATGAGGGTGGAATTATGCTACTACCAGAAAGATGGAAAAAGGTGTTGGACCAGAACGGCCAATATATAATTTAATAAAGTATTTGTTTATTATACGAAAACTGTCTTTCATTTCCACAAAAAAAAAAAAAAAAAAAAAAAAAAAAAAAAA
>JAPMOR010111124.1:67046-236938 GCA_026543865.1 Argiope aurantia | reverse complement strand
CGAAATTACTTTCCAAACAACCCAATATAATAGGATATATTGGATAAATAACATAATATAAAGTTTGCAAATGGCAATTAGTTAGGAATATTACTAGAATAAGGTTCCTGAATTATAATTTGATTAAATTCGTTTGCACAGATTGTTATTTTATTATTTAATTTAATTATAATTTTCAAAATATCGCTAAAAATTCGATAGATTGAAGCCCTCTAAAATTATGGGTATAAGCAATTGTTTATTTAATGATCTGGCTCTAGAAAGGAGGGATTTGATACTGCATTGTTGTTGCAAATCATTGTATGATAAGGAGCAATTTTCCATTTAAAATTCCTTGATATTTAATTTGTATTTAAAAATTGGTTTTGTAAATTTGATATTAAATGATATTTAAAATAGCTTTGAAGACAAAAATGTTCATTTAGGGATCTAGTTTTCACTTTATACTTCATTTATATTGATTACCTTTTATGCCAAAAATAAAACTATTTAAATTAAATTGTTTGATAACTCATTACTACATTTAATATTCCCGCAAAACGAGTTATATCGTCTATAGCGATGGTGAAGATAACTCATTCTCTAGGAGATTGATTACTCATTTCGATAATTCAATGAATATTCCCGCAGAACGAAATATCTCGTCTACAGCGAAGATAAGACAGATAACTCCTAGTATGAAAGAGTGATAATTCACTCCTAAAACTCAGGGAATATTCTCGAAGAATGAATAATCTCATCTATAGCGAAGTTGGAGTTGATAACTCATTCTTCCAATTTCACAAATATAAAGCAATACTACAAACAAATTATTTATTCAAAACTAAACGAAATTTCTTGCCTAATATACAACTACTATTAGGATATTACAAAAATTATCTTACATTGTATTTATATAATTCTAATAAAAAACAACTGCAATCAAATAGTTGTTTGAAATCCATATTGAAACATGTTTGTAATGTAAAGACATTTTTCCAAATATTTTTTAACTCTGAAAGGCAGTCAGGTAGAAAGAGTTATAATGGATTAGACATATTTCAAACACGTTTAAAGGTAACGATGTTGTCATTAAAGTTCTGCGCACTTACTTGAATTGTCTCTTATACCATTGTAAAAAATCGAATTACGTGGCTATCGTACCAAAAATTTTTTAGGTTAAAATATATAATCTTTCCTCCAGAATTACAAATAGTAAGATAATTTATATATAACAAATATCCTTATCACCTGGGAATCTTCAATTTGTATTGGACATTCATATAATAAGTATAATTTTTATGTTCAAAAGAAAAGCAATTGTTTCTATAAAATATATGCTTTTGGCGACCCGCTGGCTCGGCAAAATTAGTGATTATGGTAACTTTCAATTGAATTTATATGCATAACTTAATATTCATGATTCCTCATTGAAAATATTTTTATCATCAAATATCTAAAGTAATTGTTCTAGTTAACAGTTTTACTCGTATTCTGTTCTTTTTTTTATATTAGCCATTCTAATCGAATCAAATCTTATGATATCAAAGCTCATTAAAAAATGGAATAATGAATACTTCTTTGTTAGCTTTTGAAATGGAGGAACATCACCCATTTAATTATTTGATGAAATAATGAAAATGGTTTGAATTTCAGGGCAACAATGTAATCTAGTGGTGAAAATAAAGTGGAATTTTTTTTAAAGTTTACAAAAATTTATACATGCAAAAAAAAAAAAAAAGTTTCTAACATGTAGTTTACGAGATATAACGAAAACCATCTGCGCATGCGCATTAGATGACTCCATGAGGGGGTGTTCTATAGCCCGTAGGATTACTATGATGAAAACCCCTTGTCTCTAACAGCAGGTCAATCTTTTTAAATCGGATATGCTTTCAAAGAAGCATACATAATAATAATGCAATACTGGTAAAAGCAGATGAAGATGAATATTGCCATTTATGCTTTATTCATTGCCTACGCGATTCCGAGCTTCAATTATTCGTTGCCTTCAATTATTCAAAACCCCGTAACGAAAACAAAATCATGTTCTCACATCATAATAAATAAAGGTAACTATTACATCTATTGTGAAGATAAGAAAAAATTATTTGCGTATTGTAATATTTTTGGGAGTTACTGTAAAAGAAGCTAGCTAATTAAAATTCTTATAATTTTTTAAAATTTCCAATTTATATACTTTTTATTCCAAAGTATATTTTTGCCAAAGTTAGTAGCTCTGGATCAAAGGAAATACTTTGTAAAGCGCCGGAAATTTCATGTAAATTAAAAAAAAAAAAATTCCAATATGACTTTTTTGAAGGGTACTCTTCATAAAAATCGACAGCACATTTTATAGACCTTTTTGATTTTTAAATTTTCTTTTTTAATTATTAACTCTTTATTTAAACGTTTAATACCGATGTTTCACCCCCCTCCCCTTCTATTCTTATTTCCAAAAATATTTAGATACGAGCTTAGATAGCTTTTTTTAATAGCCAATAGGAATAATTTAAACTCAAGAACTTAAACCGATAAGATTAAGCCGATTTTTTTCTGTCAAAATAGAATTCGATTTGTCTATTGGATTCATTTTTCAAAATGAATCAAGACTTGCTTATTTAATAATTAATTATTAATAGTGTGGTGCCGTCATGACAGCGCGCCAAAACCAGCGCCTCTAGCGGCGAAAGTACTGTAGCTGCCAGTTCAGTTGAGAGTGGGACGCGTTGAAAGACGTATGCAGCGGAAGACGTTCGTTGCATAGCTAGAAAGAAGACGTGTTTTGACGATGCCACTGTAGACGATAGCCGTAACATTCTACAACTTGAAAGAAGACGACGTAAAATAATACCTTAATAACTTTGTTTAATTCTGTGTTTGTATTGTTCCTGTTCCATCCATCATCCATTAATGTAACTAAATATCAGAATATAATCATTTTATCATCAGTTGGCCATCTCATCCTTTATATGTTAAGACGCCCACAAACAACCTACATTATTCAGAAGTGGGATAAAGATGCCCAAAAAGTCAAAATAGTGGACAGTGACTGTGACTATTGTTATACAAGATCAGACGGATCTTAGACGGACGACGACGATATTATTTTAAGAAAGAAAAAAGGGGTATGTACTGATTTCTTTATTTTGTTCAAAATGATTTTGAATGATATTAAAGTAGTAAACATTGCATTGAAGAATTGCCGCGCAGAAAAAATAAAAATACTCCATAAATTGTTGTTTGGAACTGACGGCGATCGAGGAAATCGAAAGCGATTGAGAGATTTCAGCGGATTCGTATTAGAGATAGACAGCGAGGAGTTTAAGAAGAAGCTGGAAAACATTAACGATGCATTTTCTTGGAATGAACTTATTACTGTTTGTAATTTGCTCAATATTTCATTTGATGGTTCGAAAGAAGAGATTTCAAAAAGAATTCTTTCTCTGCTCTGTGACCTTGATGCTTTTGCAAAAGAATGTTCTAACGCTTCGTCTGATGAGTCAGACACCGAACAAAATTCGACGGATGCGAATTCATTGAATAAAAATAATAACATTCAGCTCGAAACAGGAAATGAAAAAATAAACGATTCTTCCATGCAATGTGCTGATCACAGATGTGCTGATATAAGAAAAAATTATACATCTGTTCCAAGTAATAAAAATAAGAGTTATGATGTTGAATGTATTAGTAATTTTAGAAGTGGTAGTAACGTTGATAGAAATCCTGTTATTTTTAATTCTGGTATAAATTATGCTGACATTGAAAGTACTATAAACAAATTTAAAGCAGAACCACATGAAAATGTAACTGTGTGGGTAGATAATTTTGAAAATATTTCTGAATTGTTTGGTTTGTCGGAGTTACAAAAATTTGTTTTTGCTAAGCGTTCTCTTGGAGGAACGGCGGAATTGTTTGTTCGCACAGAACCAGATTTAAATTCGTGGTTAAAACTGAAACAAGCCTTGCTTGATGAATTTTCTTTTGAGATAAATTCAGCTAATTTGCATGAGATGTTAAGTAAAAGAAAAATGAAGGATTCTGAATCTGCTTTAGAATACTTTTTGAAATTGAAAGAAATTAGCAGTTCGGGTAAAATTGAAGATTCTGCTTTAATGCATTATGTAATTAAAGGTATTAATGATAGGCATGAAAACAAAACTGTTTTATATGGTTGTAAAAGTTTATCTGAATTTAAAGAAAAACTTAAGGTTTATGAAATAATAAAGAGTGATTCTGTTAAAAGTAAAAATACCATTGTTTTTGATAAAACAAAACCAAAATATGATTCTAATTATAGATTTAATTCTTCGGATAGAATAAAACCAAAGCATGAGTATAATGAGCGATTTCATGGTAGAAACGAAAGCAAAGTTAAATTTAGTAGTGGTGCTGAAAGAATGAAGTATAATGATTTTGGAAATCATAAGAATAAAGTCTGTTATAACTGTGGGGATTCAACTCATTTATCAAGATTTTGTGTTCATAAGGACAAGGGATTAAAATGTTTTGGGTGCGGAGAATTTGGTCATAAAGCTGCTGAGTGCCCAAAAGCAAATCCGAAACCAGAAGTTGCAAATTTAAATGTTAACTTCAAACAAAAACTTAACAATATGGTAACGATTAATAATGTGAATGTTAACCCACTTATCGATACAGGAAGCCAAGCGACATTGCTTCGTAAATCAGTGTTTGATAAACTAAACATAGAAACATTGTCTCCATTGAACTCTACTTTAAGTGGATTTGGTAAATGCAAAGTAAATCCATTAGGTTATTTTAAAGGTAACATTCAAATTGATGATTTCAAGTGTAGTGCTGATGTATGTGTTGTTGAAAATGATGTTATGTCTTATGATGTTATTGTTGGACTTAATGTGCTAATGCAAGGAGAAACACTAATAAATGAAGACGGAATTACGATTAAAAATAAATTTCAGCGTATAGAAGAAAGCGATACATTATCCGTCCTATCAATTGATGTAAACTGTAACGAATTTGAATTGAACATTGAACCTGACGTTCCTAACATTGTTAAAGATGAAGTAGTACAATTAGTTTCAAATTATAAACCTCATAAAACTAAAACGACAAGTGTTGAACTAAATATTTTGGTAAAAAGTAATGAACCTATATTTCATCAACCCCGTAGATTACCGTTTTCAGAAAAAGAAATTGTCCGTGCTCAGGTAGATGAATGGTTAGAAAACGGAATTGTTGAACCTAGTTCTTCAGAGTACAGTAGCCCAGTTGTAATTGTTAGAAAGAAAGATGGAACTCCCCGTGTTTGCATCGACTATAGAAGATTAAACAAAGTAATTGTGAAGGACAGATTTCCCCTTCCATTAATCGAAGATATTTTAGACAGATTACAAGGATCACGTGTGTTTAGTACGATCGATCTCAAAAATGCTTTCTTTCATGTTGATGTTAATAAAGATAGTAGAAAATTTACATCATTCGTCACAAGTGAAGGTCAATATCAATTTCTTAAGGTTCCGTTTGGACTTTGCAATTCCCCAGCTGTGTTTCAGAGATATATTAACACTATTTTTCGACCTTTGATCAATGATGGTGTTATGCTGCCCTATATGGATGACATCATAATTTTGTCTTCCTCATACGAAGAAGGAATTGAACGTGTCAAGCGAGTTCTAAGTATTGCCAGTGAATATGGATTAGAGATTAACTTTAAGAAATCACATTTTTTGAAGAAGCGAATTGAATTTTTAGGCCATGTCGTTGAAGAAGGTAAAATTTTCCCTTCTACCCTAAAAACAAAAGCTGTACTTAATTTTCCAGAGCCAACCAATTTAAAGAAAGTTCAAAGTTTTCTAGGACTTACAGGCTACTTTCGAAAATTCATTCCAAATTATTCTATTGTTGCTAGACCATTAAGTGATCTGTTGAAAAAAGACTGTAAATTTAAATTCGGCGAAAAGGAAATGAGCTCTTTTAATCAACTTAAATCATTGTTAGCTGAGAAACCTGTATTAAGAATATACAACCCAAATTATGAAACAGAACTGCATACTGATGCCAGTTTAGAAGGTTATGGTGCTATCCTAATGCAAAAATCTCCAAACGATCAATATTTTCACCCTACCTATTACATGAGTAAGAAAACTACAGATGCTGAGAAAAAATACTGCAGTTATGAACTGGAAGCACTTGCCGTCATAACAGCCATTAAAAAATTTCGAGTATATTTATTAGGAATTCGATTTAAAATCATTACTGACTGTTCCGCGTTAGAGAAAACAATGCAGAAGAAAGATTTGTCAACTCGAGTAGCTCGTTGGGCCTTGCTCCTACAGGAATTTGATTACACTATTGAACATCGTTCAGGTACCCGTATGGCTCACGTTGATGCTTTAAGTAGATCTCCCATAAACGTATGTTGTATCTCATTTGATAACATCTTACCAAGGTTGAAGACTGCGCAAGACAATGACGATGCAATCAAAGCAATTAAAGAATTACTGAGAGTCGCTAACTATGAAGATTACTGTGATAGAAATGGAATACTATACAAATTTGTTGAGGGTAAAGAACTGGTAGTTGTGCCCGATATCATGCAGACGGAAATTATAAGGAATGCGCATGAGAGGGGCCATACTGGAATTAAATATACTGAGAAGTATATTCAAGACTATTTTTTTCATTCCCAAACTGAGGCAGAAAGCTGAGAGTATTATATCCAATTGTGTGCATTGCATTCTGGTGAATCACAAAAGAAGAAAGAAGGAAGGATTGCTACATCCATTGCATAAAGAAGATACGCCATTACACACATATCACATTGATCATCTAGGACCGTTGCAAAGTACTCATAAAAATTATAAGCATGTTTTGGCAATCATTGACGCCTTTACTAAATTTGTGTGGATATATCCTACGAAAAGTACAACATCTGCAGAAGTGATATCAAAGTTAGAAATTCAGAAGTCTGCGTTTGGAAGTCCAGCTCAAATAATCTCAGATAGAGGAACAGCTTTTAGCTCTGACGAATTTGCCGAATATTGTGCGAAAGAAAAGATAAAACATCATTTAATTACTACTGGTTTGCCGAGAGCAAATGGGCAAGTCGAACGCATAAATCAGACGATCATATCTGTTCTCTCTAAGTTATCACTAGAGGATCCTGCAAAGTGGTATAAGTTCACCAACGAACTGCAGCAAACGATAAATTCCACCTATCAACGAAGCATAGATACTACACCTTTTGAATTACTTTTTGGCACTAAGATGAATATTGGAGGACTTGACAAGCTTAAAGAAATGGTCGAGGCTGAATTTCAAGCCCATTTTGAAGTTCAAAGAGAAGAATTGAGAAAACATGCAAAGCAACAGATCTTCAAAATCCAGGACGAAAATCGGAAGACATATAACTTAAGAAGAAGAGAGCCGAAACAATCTTATAGAACAGGAGATCTTGTCGCCATAAAGCGAACCCAGTTTGGACCAGGCTTGAAGTTGAAACCAAAATATCTGGGACCCTACCGGATCTCCAAGGCCAAAGGCGGAAACACGTATGACGTCACCAAAGAAGGGAGTCATGAAGGACCTAATAGTACTACAACGTGTACAGAATTTCTGAAACCCTGGTGTTGCTGATCATTGCTGCCCACGAAGTCCAGCAGAATGATGACACCAAATTCCAAAACATTTGTTTTTGTCAATTTTCGATTTTTTGTTTCTTTGTTTTTTTATTGTTTCAGTGTCGTCTGGAGGACCAGCCGAGACCAGGACGGCCGAGAATGTGGTGCCGTCATGACAGCGCGCAAAAACCAGCGCCTCTAGCGGCGAAAGTACTGTAGCTGCCAGTTGAGAGTGGGACGCGGCGAAAGACGTTTGGCAACGGAAGACGTTCGTTGAATAGCTATAAAGAAGACGTGTTTTGACGATGCCACTGTAGACGATAGCCGTAACATTCTACAACTTGAAAGAAGACGACGTAAAATAATACCTTAATAACTTTGTTTAATTCTGTGTTTGTATTGTTCCTGTTCCATCCATCATCCATTAATGTAACTAAATATCAGAATATAATCATTTTATCATCAGTTGGCCATCTCATCCTTTATATGTTAAGACGCCCACAAACAACCTACATTATTACGCCGACAAACAACCTACAATAGAATATTATATTATTGCTTATAATGGAATATTATTAATAGAATTGCTTGTTTATTAATATAATTTGCTTATTTAATAAGCAAAATGTTAAACGTTTCGATTTTTAAAATAAATTTTTGATTTTAAAATTATGTTAATTATAATGAAGTGGCCAGTCATTTCAAAGCATCTGGCTCTATGAGTACTCTATTCACCAAAAGCTGCATTTAAACACTATCAGATTCATGAGCCTGTAATGTTGCTTCTCTGCACAATTTGTCTCATTGTAAGGAAGAGCGATTTAGATATTTTTAATGGAGGCTGAATAACTACAAAGTGAAGAAGAACCTCAGCCACAAAGTAAGTGAAAAATTGTCACACACTGAAAGATACAAGAATTATAGCGATTTCTCATTTAGAAAGAACAATTTACAGGTACTTTTAATGGGTGCTGAATGTCTGCAAAGTGAAGAACATTGGCGACCAAGTTCGCGAAAAAGGGTCACCAACTGAAGGATACAAGAACTATAACGATTTCTCATGTAGGACTCGAGTTCCATAGATTCATCTAGAACATTAAATAATCTGTCACAGAAACTACAAGTATAAATAATCGAGAGAGTTGAAGTGAATTAGTTTACTGAATTCTCCGTCTTTGGAGTGTCGATCTAAGAACGCGTTCTCCAGTTTTTCCATTCCGAGAGCTGTTATGATGTGCTGTTAATAATTGATGATTTGTTGTCTGATTGGTTATAGAGCTTTCACCGTACACTTACCTAACGGATTTTCGTAACAATGTTTATTGTAAAACTATTCAAAATCAGTTATGTAGGAAAACAGAAAAGAAAAAGAATCGCACAGAATATGAAAACATAATCAGAAAATGTCATAGACGGAGTCAAGAACTGGCCTCCCAAGAGTTTACTAATATTGTTTTCAAAATGCCCAAGATTTGCTAACTTGAACGTTCCAGGTAAGCAAAAATGGCAATGATTCTGGAAAGAGCGCTTCCATACATCTTTGATAATCAAGCAACCATAGATAATGATGTATACCACACATTGGCCAAGATTACATGGCCAGTTTGCTGATTTCCCGTAGAATTGGCTTTGGTGAATTGGGAATGTGCTGTAGAGAAGTGAGTAGTTGTTTCAGTTAGTCTCAAATATTCGACCGCTTTTACCAATTTCAATTTCACATGAAATGTTATAATCCCTAGATACGGCTTGCCGCCACCATTCTGCAATTCTAAGAGAAATCTCAAAATATTCATTCACTACATAATTTTTAAAGGAAAAATCCTTGACAGGATCTTCCAGTTCCAGCCACTTACCGATTTCGTCAACTTTTAATTCATATAAAAATTCAGTTGTTGCTTGCCAGTCTCAATTCTTCTTCGAGAGAGAAATCTTAAATATAATCTATTACTGCGCATGAGTCAAGTTTTTCTTATAAATGATTAATGTGCCGATTTTATTATTTTTAATTTCACACTCAGGATTTTTAAATAAGGAAAAATGCTTGGTTAATGCCACTACCCCTTATTTACAGATGATCGCATTCCAGATATATCTCAAAATGAAACTTTAACAGAATACTCTATCCTCAACAACTAAAGCCGATCTCCGCGTTCGACCGTTTTCTCTCGTTACTTTGCAATAATAGTCAATCAATCAGAATTCGTCACATTTATGGTGCATGTTTGAAACACTATTTTTGTTTGTTGTGATTCAATTAACGTTATATCTTTGTTATGGAAGACATTATAACTTTCTATTTTGATATTAGAAATTTTGCTAAAATCGATGGGTTTGCTAGTGGGTTTATGATGATGCAATCAACAAGCCTCAATAACAGATAACGCCATTTAGTAACATGAAAACACAGAAGGAAAATGCACAGCCAAGACGTACATAAGCAATACACAGTAGCACTTGCAGTCAACAGCAGCCTACAAGTAGTAATCTGTCAAAAACAATCACAACAGCACACAAAGTGACCCGAAAGAACTCGGCAAGAAAAGAGAATCCACGTAGCTATTCTCTATGGTCTCTTCAAACGCCTGCTATTCTCCATTTTTTCTTCACTTTACCTGTACCCAAATGACGACTCACTACTATGTGACCGGCTACTCCACACGCGACTCGATACTGCTTTAATTTTTGTCTCCAAAATTCGGCTCAATTCTCAATCCACTAATCACTTGATCTCCACTCTGCTGGATTGATTCAATTACTTCGTCAGTGACTCACTTTACGATACTTCGGCTTGGACTGCCTGCCTTTCATAGCCTCCGGAGCAGGGCTCAGAAGGTTCCCGAACATTCAACATAATTCGCCTTCTACTGGTCTTATTGACAAAATCTCTGAAAATTCCAGTATCATCTATTTTGCCGCCAAAGTCGCCAATTCGTCAAATGGTGTCCGACTTGTCGCCAAACCATGGGATCATTTATCCGATATTCAATCGGTATCCAATAGAGCTGACCTTAAAACCGTCTTTCCTATGATGAAACTGTGGTGAGAAGCAACATTATAGTTTCTTAACAATATTGTTAAAATAATTGCTGTTGGTAACAGAGAGGTTTATATAGAGCAAATACCGTGCTGTATTTATGAATCAGAGCATTCAGATATAGAGCATAATAAAAACAAATTATTCAAGACTTGATTAAATATTAAATGCCTTTAAATTTGTTTATTACCTTTTTGCAATAGTTTAATTTCTTTCTGATGTTTATGTTCAATTTACTAAGAACTTGTATGCATTTTATGGCAGGATTCCATGTTTAGATTTACCAATTTTACCAGATTTCTTTTGTTGTGAAGAAATATTATTTATTCTATGAAAACTCAGCATCAAAATAATGATGAAAATAAAATACAACAGCTTTTGATATTAGTACTGATTCTTATTTTATGCATAACGCTATTTATATACTCTATTATATACGATGCTATTTTTCTACCATAACTCTCTCTTACACTTTTCATTATTTCTTACATGTATCCCAAGACTCATCCAAATTCTGTAAAACTATCTTAATACTAAAATTGAATAAAGGGTCGCGCGTTTACTTTTTAGAACCCTTAGGGAAATCTACATATTTATTCTCGAATTCAAGATGGCCTGAATCGTCCTTTGGAGAAAAACATGCATCACTGGAACAAACTTTTACCATTAGAATTTATGATGGCGATTTTGAAGATGGAGTGATTTGTGGCGCTATTTTGCTTCCATTGCGAGAGAAAAGGGGTTTCCAAGGAATACATTTATCCAACCTGTAGCTATAAACGTTTATTCTGCGCCTTAATTCGCGAGGCTAGGGGACGTATAAAGGAATGAATACGTCCATCAGTTATGAAATATCGCTGGAGAAAACAATCAAATCAAGCAGGAAAACACGGTATGAAGAATGAGTGTCCCTCATAGCATGCTTAGTTGGAAAGAGGGGGAGAGAAGTATTTGGAGGAAGAGTGGAACACATTTTCTCTCCCTCCCTTCGAACAATCCATCGTCTGCCTTCTGCCAATGACAGAAAACAACGTGTCATGGTCAGGTGTGTGGAATGGACCAATTACAGCAGACGTCGTTTATTTTCCGTAAGCAGAAGGAGATTTAAGGCGCGACTGCTGATAGTGTAGGTGGTTTCGTTACCGAACGGGCAGAACAGACGTGGAAATATTTTTCACTTTTAAGAATGAAATGCGGGTGTGTTTACTTAGGAAATTCATGTAGTTCTCAAAGGAAAAATAAATTTTCTTGTCTGACATTCTCGATTCTTGAAGATTATGATAAATGTTGTCGGTGTATCTCGTCAGGTCAAAATTGAGCCATATTGCAAACGATATTTCATAAGCTTTGAGATACGCAATTTTTTTTAATATTCTTAAATTCTAATATTTAGCATCTACTGTTCTTACGTATTTACTTTCATTTGAATAGCTGATTTGTGAGAAAAGATATAAAAACAAAGTGAAATCATAGGTTTTAAGTAGAAAGTGTTTCATCTACACGGTTATTAAAGACATATAAATAAAATAAACAAATAAATAAGAAAAAGAAATAGAAGTAATAAGAAATTAAAAGGAGTGCGAGAGAAAAATGTTAGGAGAGAATCAAAGTGATTTATTTTATTTTCCAAAACGGCATTTTATACAGAAATATACTTCATTGTGTTGTGCATTAGATGTTATTTTAGTTACATTTCAGAAATGTATATTCGTAATGCAGCTTTTTTCTTTTTTATCTTGAACTATAATATTAAAGTACCTGGGAGACCACACTTCGTTCGGCAGTTTTTTGTAAAATCCTGTATTAGATAATGTAGCTTACAAGAAGAATAGAATAAAAGCTTAGAAAAATATTTAGATACGAATTACATACTGATTACATGCGATTAGTTTTAATTCTTAACTACTGGTCATTTGAATAAAAATGTCATATAGTGTCATCTCACAAAATTTTGAGGTACCAGTAGATTATCATCCTACAGCGATACGAGGTAGCATTATATGACACTGTCAGCATGAGATCAGATAGAAAAAGGCTCTAATAGTTAGTTATATAAGATGTTTCATATTTTTTTGTGTGCTTAAAATCGAGTTTTTTCGGGAAAAACACCTGTATAGCAAAAAATAAAACCTTATCTAAATATAAAATTTGATCGAAATCGTTAGAACCATTTCCAAGATGCACGAAAAAATGTAAATATATATGTATATACAAGAATCGCTAGCTTAAAGTTATAAAACGTTCATGTTTGGAAAACTAAACTAAACTAAACTTCACGTTTGCAAAATGTGAATGGCAAATGATTTAAGGAATATATACAATTAAAAATAGAGCTCTGAATGCAGAATTTTGTATGCTTCTTCTTCTTTCTTTCGCCACAGAATATCCCCGAACTTGGAATCTCTAGGATTCCCTGTCGGTTGAAAGGATATACGTGGGAGAATTTATTAAGATAAAAGAAATACACATAAAAAGAAAAAAACACATAAAAAGACATAAAAAACACCAATACACATAAAAAGTAACTATAAAAAATTATAAAGATGAAAGAGGTGTTCGGTGGGGAGCATGAGTAAATGAAATCTATTGGAGTAAATATATTCTGGAAAAGAGCTTGGTTGAGAAATGAAACTAAAATTTAAACTGGGCTTGGGTCTGGAGAAATCAATTCCTCGTTCTCTTGTAGGAACCGCACAAGATTTCTAATTTTAACCTTGGACATCTTGTTTCTCATGACGTTGGTCCACCAGATATTTTCTAGGTCGTGGGTGGGTTTCTTGAGATGATAAGATGTGGTGAGAGGGCAGCTAGTGGCATAATGAAGGGAATCGCCTACTTCGCCGCAGCCGCATTGATCAGTTCCTTTAATATGGAATCTCTTGAAATATGAAGGGAAAGGGCCATGGCCAGTTGCAAAGATAATATCAAGCCTATTCCAAGATGATGGGTAAAAAGACACTTTTGAGATTATTTGATGGATGTTTCTGCCAGTTGAGCCATTGTCCCATTCTTCTTGCCATCGCTGTAGGCTCAATTCATTTACAATACTTTTCAGATGGCTTCTAGGAGCTGGGTATTGAACGGGCGTACCTGCAGAAATAGCCTGTTTGGCTAGGGAATCTGCAGCCTCGTTTCCGTTGTGGCCTACATGTGCTTTCACCCATCCTAACTTGATAGAAGGTTGGTGGAGCAGAATGGCTTGTATTTCCTGAACAATTGGGCTTGAGGTGGAGAATGAACTGATCGCTTTTAAGCTGGATTCGCTATCACTCCATATTTTAGCGTTATGATCGTATTTGCTAGCCCATTTGCATGCTTCCTTAATGGCCAGTAGCTCTGCTTGAAAGACAGAATTCTTTTCGGTCAGTTTGCCGAGCCACTGATGAGTGATTTGTTCCTTTTGGAATACGCAGTAGGCAAAGCCGGTTTTTTCCTCGATTTTGGATCCATCTGTAAAAATATCCGTCTTGTTTGTAGGTTGGAATTCCTTTTTGAGGGAAATTATGTCCTCAAGAAGAAAGTTTGAGGGGAAGATTTTTGTGTGAGAGCATTTCATCTCGAAGTTTTCAGGATGGAATGTTATATTCTGAAAATGGCTAGGTAATTGAAGACGACTTACTCTTATATAGGTTGCTTCTGCTTGCGCTTTGATGTGAAGTGGAAGAATTCCTTCGATAACTTGCAGTGCTGCCGTGGATGTTGTTCGGAATGCTCCAGAAATACTCAGGAGAAATTTTCTCTGTATTGATATTAGGATTCTTTGTTGTCGGGATGAGAGAGGATAGGCCCAAGCTGATGCTCCATGTAGGATCATTCTCTCGGCAACGGTGAAGTAGAGATGACGCCTGAATTCTTTTTTCAGACCCCATGTGGAGCCAGCAATTCTGCTGAGATTTTGGTATAAGAGAGTCGCCTTCGTTTTGGTGTTAAGGAGGTGAGGAATCCAGTTAAGCTTATTGTCAATGGTAACACCGAGATATTTTAAAGATTGTTGCCTTTTTATTGTTACGTTATTCCATTTAATTGTTGGCCCGTTGACTAATTTGCTTATCAAGATATTACATGATTTTTCTACGGAGATTTGAAGGTGATGCTTGTCGGTCCAGCACTTGAAGATTGAGAGAGCATCCTGGGCGGCTGATTTCAATTTTGCTCTTGTTGATTCAGCTACTACAAAAACAAAGTCGTCTGCGAATGCTTGGAGGTGAATGTTAGGTGGCCATTTTTCAGAAAGAATTTCGTTTGTGACAAGATTCCAAAAAACTGGTCCAGAACAGGATCCTTGCGCGCAGCCTTTCTGCTGTGACCAGGCGGCAGTGCCTTGAGATGTTTGAAGAAGGACTTCTCTATTTTCTAGGACATCCTTAAGTGTTTCTGTAGTTTTTGAATTGAATTTAAGTTTATCGAGGCTATTGCGGATGGAAGAGAATTCCAGATTATCGAAAGCTCTTTGGATGTCTAAAGAAATTACCAGAACGTGTTCGTTTTGCTGTTTGAAATTATGAATTTTTTCCGTTAATTGCTGTATTGCGTGGTCTGTGGATTTTCCGTCCCTAAAACCAAATTGGCTTGGATGGAGTAAGTCATTTACTCTGAGGTGATGATTAAGTCTCTGCAATAGGAGTTTCTCGAGGGTTTTGCCAATGGTGGGAAGAAGAGAGATGGGACGATAAGAACTAACGTCTGTTTTGTTCTTACCCTTCTTGTGAAACAGTATTATCATTCCTTTTTTGAGTGGAGTAGGGAAGCATTGCAGTTGGAGGCACTTATTGAAGAGGGTATGGAGAATATCCGGGAAGTTCTTGTTAATTTCTTTCAAAATTATATTGTCTATGGAGTCAAAACCTGGTGCCTTTTTAGGCTGGGCTTTACGAAGGATTTGTTTTATTTCGTTTTTTGAAAATGGTGGTTCCGGAATGAAAGGACTATTTGGGATTTCGGGAAGTGCAGTATCTTGGGCTGGAGGGTAAAGAGCCTTGATAATTTCTTGGGCGAATGTGTTAGCTTCCCCTACGTTGGAGTTCCCCAAGAGCTTGAAGAGTTCTGAAGGTGGTTGGGCGTTTTTGATACATGCTTTATATGGTATACCGTATGGGTTTGTTGAATCGGTGCAAAGATTATGGAAGGAGGACCGTTTTGCTTTTTTGGTGGCCTTTTTGAATTCCTTTCTTTTCTTTGATTCTATTTCTTTAAAATGTTGCTTGAGAGACCCTTGAGAGTGTTGTACTCTTCTTCTTAATGCCCTGAGTTCCTTTTTCTTGATTTCGAGCTCCTGGGTCCACCAGTTGATGGTATGTTTAGACTTGACATTTTTTACCTTGTAAGTTGTTTTGCATACCTTGAAGATTTCAAGTTGTAAATTAAATGTGACTGCCGAGAGATCTTCATGATTCTGAGAGGAGGCTATTGAGTTGAGAAGCTCTGGGATTTTTGTGCTGAGTTGCTGAATCATTTTACTGTGACCGCCATATGCTGTTTTAAAACGGTAGTAGCTCGAGCCTTTGCGTTGAGAGGAGATGTGAATTTTGATATATTTATGGTCACTTAGAGAGTAATCGTCGAGCACTTCCCAATTACAAATTGAGGCGAGGTATGCTCCTTTGACGATTGAAAGGTCTGGCCAGCCTTTTCCATTGTTAGTTTCAAAAGTAGGGGGAGCATTTTTATCGTTTAGGAGAAACAAATTATTTGCTGCGATGAGATCTTCCACTAAAGATCCTCTGGCATTTTCATCTCTGTATCCCCAGATTTTACTGTGAGCATTAAGGTCTGCCCCGATGAGAGCCATTTCCGTTCCGATGCTCTTGAGAAGAACATCAAGGTCTTGTAAAGTTTCTGAAATGTTTGAATGTGGCGATGAATAGGAGGAAATTATTGTCAGTGGGTCTTTATCCATTTGTATTTTAATTGCTGTGGAGTTATCCGTAGAATGAAGAAAAACTGGGCTTCGGCAGGTAGGAAGGGCGATTATACCTGCTTTTTGGTTGTTGGAAAGCCATTGATTCCATGAGGATGGAATTCCTGTGATTTTCCCCTCATTTATGTAAGGTTCTTGAACTAGTATTATATCTGGAAGATGGACCATGGCCGATTTAGACAGGATTGAAGTGGCTGTTTTTGATTTGGCTAAGTTGATTTGAAGGATGGTTAGACCAAGGTAGGATGAAGATTTAGAAGGCCAGTTGAAACCGGTGAAGGAGTGAAGAAACGGTTGTTGTGATGTAAATGGCGTAGAGCTTGAGTTGGAGCAATTATTATTCATACTGTAGGGTTATTCGGTACCTTGCTATTTCTTTCAAATATGTGGTACATCTATTGTGTGAGGCCGAATGGTCGATGTTGAACCGTGCACCTTTCTGCGTATTTTCTTCATGGCAGTTAATGCATGATTCCAAGTTGTTTCTGCAGTACTTAGTTTGATGCTCAAGGCCACAATGAGCACAGTAATGCTTCGATGACAAACATTTTGTCTGGATGTGTCCATAGCGTTGGCACTTAAAGCACCTACGAACGCTGAAGTGTTCTTTAATGGAGTGTATTTTCCAATTTATGAGAACCTTCTTCTGGTTAAGTAGAGACTTGATATACTCCGGCTTTCCTGAGATTACCAGGTGACTGCAGTCCCCTCTTCCCTTGATTCTAAAGCTCGGCTTCAGAGAATCTTTGGGAGCTCCGATGGTGAGTTCCAGTACTTCCAACACCTCTACATCTGCGATCTCATTTGGGATATCATATACGATGCATCTAGGGTGCCTGGTCGATGGTTTTTTGCATTCGATTGTTTCAGCTAGCCTCTGGTTTCCCTGGATCATCTGGATTAATTTCTGCGCTCCTTCTTCATCCGAGCAATCGACTGCGATCCCCTTGTTCCTAAGAGGCCTAACTGCATTGATGGCCATTTTTTCTTTCGTTGGTTGTATGTTTTCTTCAACCAGCTTTTTAACATTTTCTTTGCTGTTCTCTTTGGGAAGCAACAGTACTGTGTGGGCTTGTTTGGTGGCCGTGGCTTCAGCGTATGTTTTTGCTGGTTTCGTTTTTTCTTTTGCTATGGACTCTTCTTCAGCGTCTTTTTCCTCCTTTTCTCTTAGAAGATTTCGCAGATCACTGAGAAGGGCAAAGGCCTTTACCCTTTCATTATCATTTAGCCTAAACTTATGATTTGCTTTTTTCCCCATCAAAAGTTCGGAGAGTTCAGCGAAAAGAAAGTCTCTTTTGTATACTGCAGTATTTCGCACTGCTTCGATTGGTCCATTCGTGCAGTTTTCAGTTATGGGTTTATCAGCCGATTGTGAGTTAGTTGGGTTATTCTCAATAGGGCTGGGATCCCCGACATTGGTACGGACAGAAATTTTGTCTGTCATAATTGCAGCTTTTTCCCCAATTAAATGTAAAGTTCTTGTAAAATGTATATATATATATATATATATATATATATATATAAACTGTAGAAAAGTCGAAGATTTACAGAGAGTAGAAACAGCCGGGGCAGAGGCCCTCAACTCTGGCAGAAGTGTGCTAAAGAAGTCTCAATTGTGTATTCAGAATAATCTAGGATTTTTTTTATATAAAAATGAGTGTAAGGGAAAGCGATAAAGGTATATTCCCCTCCTTTTTTTTTTTTGGAGAGATTTAAGACACGGTAGCTCAAATGTGGTGTTACAATTTTTGCAGGGTCCTACAAATGTCTTGGAGCATACAAAAATTAGATCAAAGGAATGAGTT
This sequence comes from Argiope aurantia, assembly GCA_026543865.1. Classification (NCBI taxonomy): domain Eukaryota; kingdom Metazoa; phylum Arthropoda; class Arachnida; order Araneae; family Araneidae; genus Argiope; species Argiope aurantia. Next base: position 218,599 of record JAPMOR010111124.1, on the reverse strand, counting down.
TAAACTAAATTGTTCATGTCGCCGGACATTTGTGAACGGTTTGCTCATGTGTTGGCTCCGCAATCAGACTTTTATTTATTTATTTATATCCCGGCCTCCGTTTCGCAATTAGAACTTTTTGGGGAAAAGAATGTTTTTTTTTAGAACTTTAAAATGCTAATAATTCATATTTTTAGCATGGATGACTTGCATGGGAGAATTTTGTATGCTGTCTTCATAACAAAATAATATATTTTAAATAAATTTGACAAAATTTATTAAAAAGAAGTCTATCGACCTACCGGTTCTTCTTTATGCCTTTGATCTCCACAAAACAAAAACACAACAATCTAGATAATTGAAGCGTGAAATAGAGTTTTTATTCCTTGAAATGTGGAAAGGTATCAGAGTGCTGACTAACTTGTAAATGCATTGTCTGGCGATCTGTCATTCTGTGTATATGCGAACATAATCATTCCAAAAATGCAACATGCCAGGTGCATGAACCTCGGATGTGATAATGAAAACACGATGTGAGTAATCACTATTGTCGTGAGTGTTAAACACTATCGTGAGTGTGTTTAAAGTAATGTGATCATTTTATGTAAACTCTATTCTTTTCACTATACTACAAAGCTAAATATAAAACACGTTGTTCAGTTTAAATATTATACAATTGAATGCTGAGAGATTATAATAATATTTTCAGACTTCCAATCAAATGAGCAATGAATGAATTTTTCGATTATTGTCTATTTTTCATGTTGACATTTTATTTGTGCTGGATTTTTTTAGCAATTCTGTACAGCTGAACAACTTTAAATTAAATAATATCTAATAACTTTAAATGAGCACTTCTTGTGTATATATATAAGTTTATTTCGTGTATCTCGGAAACGACTTTAACTATTTGGAGCAAATTTTATATTTAGATAAGGTTTTGCTTTTTAAGTTTATCTATATGGGTGTCTTTATTGAAAAAAAAATGCGATTTTACACAAAAACAAAACAAAACATTTTTTTATAACCAACTATTAGAGTCGTTTTCTATCTGCTGTCACGCTGGCAATGTCATATAGCGCCATGGCAATGTCATATAGTCGTAAATCTTTGTGGCATTTGCATTGTTGCCATGGCATGATAACCTATTGGCACCTCAAAATTTTGTGAGATGGCGCTGATGGATGCGAGATGAAATAAGATTGAAAAATATTCTTATATAATCAGTATGTGATTCGGATCGAAATATTTTCTCCGGAAAAAAAAAACGATTTTACCAAAATAAATAAATAAATAAATAAACTGTCGAGCCAAGCTCGTTTTTCCAGTTATTAAAAATAATGTAGACTTCTTTCACTTCATTCATATATACATTTATCTTTGTTGCTTTTTAAGTTGAACAAAAATATTTTGATCTCATGAAATATTTTTTTTATTAAAATTTTTTATTAGAAATGGTATTACGATAGTTGAAATAAAATGTTTTTTAAAATTCAAAATATGTAGCTGGAAATTAGGAACTAAAATATGCATTCTCGAGAATTTTCTACAATATACAACCAAGTAACTTTGAAAGAACAGAGATTTGTGTTTTATGTTGTTTACTTTATGATTACTCTATCACCTTTTTAATGTATCTAAAAAATAAAAATGCTGCATTAAAAATAAGCTGGAAAGATACTGAAACGTGGGAACTTTTTCTCTTGTGTTACAAATAAAGAGGTATACAAAGTAATCAAAAGCATTGTTATAAAATTAACATATAAAGCAAACAAATGATAAAACAAACAAAACTATATTATCCTAGCTATTAAATTAAGGGAAAAATCATGTAACTTTCTTGATTTTTTAAATAAATTTTAATTTGTAAATTTAAAAAAAATGGCAAATATGATGTAAGCCTAATAATAACGGAATATGTTGCTGGAATTCTCGATTTAAATAAGAAAATTCTAAAGCTATACTTTCAATTTTTGCATTTATTTTCTTTGACCTAGATAAAACAACGCTTTACCTAGTGTTTTTAACAAGTTTGTTTGAAACGATACCGTAAAATGACTTTATTTTAAAAAGATAGAAAAATTTCCTTTTCAAAAATCAAATATTTATCAAGTGTTTATTTAAGAAAAAAAGATGTGGCACCTTCCATTTAACGCATAAAGACAACAGTTTATGAAATTCATGAAATGTTTTGAAGCTTAAAAGAATAAGCACAGTTTATTTTCATTTTCCCTTTAAGGATAACTACGCTTTTTTAGAACTTTAAGTCTGAGAAAAAGGAAAAGGAATAAATATACAAAATTAATGATTTGCTAATTTTTTTTTAAGATAAAGACAATAAAGATAAAATTCAAAAAATATGAGCAATAGAACGAAATATTCTTCAAAATAGAAAGCGTTAAGGTAAAATGTGGTTAATACTTATTTGATTTTATTTATAAAAGCTATTTACTTTTTTAAAATTATCTTTTTAATATATTGCAAATTTCTCAGTTTTTTTATTGTTTGAAAAAATTTACTTTTAAAAACTATTCTTATAAAATTGTCTTTTTTAATATATTGCTAATTTTATTTTTATTGTTTGTAAAAATAAATAAGTGTTGCTATTTAGAAGAAAGTTTCAAGAAGAAATCGGTGAGGCGAGATTTAAAAAAGTCTCCCGTCGTTTTTGGTAACCAAATGGTTTGATAATTTTTTTGTTTAATTTCAACTAAATCACATGTGCATAACTTGATATTCAGGTTGTCCCCCCCCCCCCCCAACAACAAAGTATTTTTTTTAGTATCAAGCTGCGATATACATTAAAGCGGAGCTTTTTTAAAGGTGTCACACCTGTTGTTTTCATTGTGTAGATGAACAGTTCAAATAGAATTGAGTCCCATGACATCATAATGCTGATAAAAACCCAATTGTTTAAGTAATAAATATTCTAACTGCACGCTGTTTTACGCAGCACTGGAATATCCCTTCCTCATTCTATTCATAAATTATACAGGTAGTAAACTAAAACTGTTTATCCCCGCTTTCAACAATGAATGCAAATTGAGGTGTCAACTGTTTGACGAAACAAAGAAAACTGTGATATTTTCATTGCATCAATGAAAGTATTATTGAATATTGTGTTAAAATATATCTAGAAAAATTATCAAAATTCAGAGAAAACTATTAAATTAGTGTATTTTTTTATGCCAATAAAAGTTCAAAAATGTTCCAATTTCTAAAATTTTGAAGAAAAAAAAACCGATGTAAAGGTTACTTTTTTGGAATATCATCGGAAATTATCACGGAAAAAATAAAATGCAAAATAATCTGTTAATTTTTTCTTAGTTAAAGTTCTAATCAAAATTTAAAAAAAATCATTCCAAGGTCCACATTTCCACTCACTGAAATTTATTTGGTGTATTAAACACTTTAGATAGAACAGTTTTATCGAAGTAGTATCAACAGTTAGTTCTATAGAAAACTAAAATCCAAAAGATACACAAAAACATTTATATTTTTCTTTATAATTGGGTAAAACTAAACAATATGGACTAGTAATATATTAGAAAATTTACTGACGTAAAGAAATTTGAAAACCTAGTTAAGGTTCTGTTATATCGAAACGAACAAGCCAAGATGAATGCGCCACATCAAATCATTTTGGAATTATTTGTACATCTTGCAAGGGGAAAAGAACTAAAAATATTTCATAAAATATCGAATATTTAAGAGTATAGTATAATGCACAGTTAGATTGATTTACTATGCAACGACTGTAAGACTAAGTGAATTGGTTCCACTAGAAAGTGTGTGTGGAGAAGGTCACGGGTATGATTAACAGAACATTATAGGGCGTCTAAAATAGCACGCGACAAATACTTGTAAAATTTAAAATTTAAACATACTTAATTGATGAAGATCAAGTTTATGATTAAGAGATTTTGTTGTTCTTAAACACAAACAGACAACTTATTATTATCGGCAAGTTTTCTGATACCCAGTGGCAAATGATATAGAAATAAAGGAAAATAGATTTAAATTTTGTAACTGCAAATTTCTGGCAACGTAAAAATTGCGTGCATTTTTAAACAATTATTTTCACTTTTAACAAGTTATTTTAGTAACTGATTTAATAATTATTTATTAATAACTAATATTCTATAAGCAATGATAATTGTAGATTACTTTAAAGTTAATTTTTTGCTTAAGTAACTGATCACTAATTTTAAAGGTTTGCTAAATAAAAAAAGACCGAATACCAAAGAGATATTTTTACTTTATATATAATAATGAGACGCATTTATATATAATAATGAGTTGAGATTGGCTACAGCAAGTAAACATTAAATTGTTTAAAGAAGGGTAAATTGTTATTAAATACTAAGTTGTTTGAAGGACAGCAGAAGGAATTTACAATCGTCTGGGCTTACTGCAATAAGCCTGCCATTTATAAAGCTGAGCGAAAATAACTGAATGAATTTTCTTATTGATGTGACATTTTTAGCCTAGATGAAAACAACAAGTAAATAAAATGCCAGTGCAATTTTTAGGAAGAAGTAAGCAAAGGAAAGTTAATTATTTTATTTTATTATTTGTAATTTTTGTTTTTATTTAATTATTTTATTTGTATTTTTTATTCTTTGTATACTTATTCATATAGTAAATATATTAATACTGAACATATACTTATTCATATAGTATTAATACTGAACATAGAGGCACAGTAGGCTCTAAATCATATGCATGTTTGGAATGTGAGGGAAGCGCTCTTAAGTTTCTTTATTTTAAACACTTCAACTTGAGAGTTGATGTGAAACTGGTACAAGCAGGCACCGCTCGCTCCTTTGTTAGCGGCAATTTCTACTTTTAAATGTACACATTATGTGTTTCCTTATATATGTGTGATCATTGTCCATGTGTGTTGTAATGTGGTGACGCTTTATAAGCCAGACAACAGCTACTAGACATGAGTAATTACTTTTGTCTTATGGTCATGTTACGCGGCTACGAACACAAACATTGCGAGTTCGGCCCTCGCCTATCGCCAATAGTTATACACCTATTAAATTTTGAGCCAAAGCCAACTATGGGTTGACTATCTGCCAACCTGCACTTTGAGTAACGTGTCAGCGCGATAATTCAAAAATACAGTGAGTTAGTCAAATCAAATATCAAATTTGGTATGGGATTTTGTGACTACATTTGTGTCAAATTTTTGTTTCAGTTGGTTGAGGAAAACGTGTCCGAAACTCAGATTCCAGTTTTGGATACTATTAAAGCATACAGGGAACTCGCCAAGGATATATGATAGATTCAATAAAAATGATAAATTAACGGCGAAAATTAGTATTTCCTAACTAATGTACGCCAGTCCCATGTAAGACGTTCTCTGCCACGACAAGTTAGAGTATACTAGAAAGTTTTGGGGAGACCACTCCCGCTTGTTTAATATGTAAAATATAAAAAAAAAAGATTAGAATTTATGAAATTACTAGATTTTTTTTTGAAATTGCTAAAAGTAGCATAGGAGCATTTGGTAAATAACAAAAACTATTTCGACACAATTTTTTTTGTTTTATTTTCTTTTACATATAAAAAATAGTAAATATTCCTTATCCCAAACGAGATCTAGTGCTTTTCGCCAGTTTGCAAATATCCTTGCTTCAATAACTGCAACTATAAGCCTTGTCTAAGCCTGTCCAATGACGATCTAACATAGCTTCATATGAGATAATGTAATAATAAAAATCCAGTGAGTGTTACCCTCACTAGAAAGTTTTTATCACCTGCCTAAACTACTTCAGAGCAAAAACAGCGGATCATCCTTATTCGATCAGGTTTTGCCGGTTTCTACTGGTAACCATGGCAACAGTCCCTCGAAAGTATTACAAAAATACAATGAGGTAATTAGATTGTGCATATAAGACTATCGAGCCATAAGAAACGTCTCTGTGCATTAAGTAATATAGACTCCAGGATCTTTGAGAAAATTCCTGGTTATTTGGTAATTAAAAAAACATAATTAAAAAAGGAGCCAGAGAATACCCTGATAGGAATACTGTTATTTACGCCTTATTCAGTTTATGGACCCCTAGATTGATATTAGTTTAAAAAAACCGACGTTCGGTACAAAATTTTTAAAAAATTGGAATTTTTAATAGCTTTTATTATTTTCAGATTGTTGCCAATCATAAACACAAAAATCACCAAAGCGTTTTTTATATATATATATATATAATATTTTTGAGATTGTCAAATTGTAATGCGGCCATCGTAATTTTCTTTGCATGGAATCATAAGAGATAATCTGTGAAATGCCCTAGAATCTAAGAATAATTTTCAAATGGAAATAAATTAATTGAAAACATGTGCACAAACATGAATTTTTCTATCAATTTACAACTTAGTTTTGCCATAAATATCTACAAATGAAAAAGTATTTCACTCACCGCAAAAAATTTGCATAATTTCATTGTCAATTAATTATTCCTAAAGGTTTTGAGATATCTTGAAAATAGTGAAAGATTTCTATGAAGTTCAAATCTCTCACTATTTACTATTTTATTATAATTTATCTCTAATATTACGGTTCTCAGAAAATTGCAATTAAAGATATCTTTTAAGTGAAAAACTATTTCTTATGGTTACAATAGCTTAAAATTTTCCATAACAAGGTATTTGACTTTAATGTTTAGCATTTTGCAAGCAAATTCTTATTTTGTTAGTCAAATTTTTTTTTCGTTGAATTTTTGATTTTGGCTGAAAATGTCTTTGGAAACATTAATTAGTTGATTTTCAATTAATGTCAATCCACTTAGCAGGTAACTTATATTTCTCAAATTTAAATTGTTTCAAGTTGCTAATAAAATTTCGTAACTCTCGTTAAACTGAAACACAGATATAAATGACCGTAGCTGCATTGATTTTAAATGTTGATTTGTATTTTGCACTTTTCTATACAGGCACTTACACAGTAATTGTTGATCGCACAGTTTATTAAAATAGTTATGTTCATCATATGTTGTGGAGGTTTAGCCATCTTATCTTTGAATTAAGATCGATGAATATCCTCAATCCGAAAGCCATTGTTCGTTAATACTTGCAACAGCCGTCATTACTTTCCGGGCATTGGCAATACAACAGGGAATTAATATTACAAGAATTGCACTTTGAACATCTTTTAAGTTATCTTTGTACAACGAATTATAATTTCTTAGAAGTTTTGTAATTTATCGATGTTGTGATAGGTCAATTTTTCTTTTCCTCTTTATGTCTTTTGTATGATTTTCTTTTCAGTTTTTGAAGAAGAGTTCCAACTTTTAGTTCTATATACCTAATACACCACCATAATTGTTCTTTGTTATATTACATCCAAAACACAGGAAATAACAATATATTACAATTGTAAGGCTATTTTTGTTTTGTAATGCTACTTCCTGTTTGGTTTTGTTTTAAACAAAAAATATTGCAATCTTAAAAATGTTTTTTTTTCTAATACATCCAGGAAAAAAATGTAAGTGGTTTTGGAAAGATAAAAGTATTATCCAAGAAAAAGTCAAATATTTTCGCTGAAGTGGTCGGAAATTGACACTTTTAACGTTGTTGGATATCTTAATTTTACAGATCTAACCTAGTAATTTAAAATTAGGATTATAGAAATGTAAATTTTACTTTAAATGCAACCGATGACCCATCCCTTCCCAGCCCTATCCTCTTCGAAATAGAACACCAAAATAAAAATAAAAAGATATTTCATTACTTCTCCATTTAATTTTAGTTGTATGATTTGCTAATTTTTCTTAGCAACTGAAAATTTTATCACCTAAATTTTCTTGGTGAATCCGGTAGTTAAATCCTGTTTTTTTTTAAATAAAAAATCTTTAGTATTTTATTACAATATATTTGAAATAAAAAACTGTATGAATAACTTTTTACCAAAAATCAAAATATCTGCCTGCTTTTTAAAAAGTGAAAAGCATATTGTTTCAGATTTTGTTATTTTAGTACCTGGCTGTACAAGGACGGATTTCATTTTGTCAGAATATCACATTTTCCTCTTTTTTTTTAAATTCCCCGAAGTTCATATTTTTTTTTGAAAAATTAAGTATATATGCAATTTTTTAAAAGTCATCATTTAACAATATGTTTTAGCAAATCTGAACATATCTTATTGTATCAAATTTGGTATATTTTTTCCCTTCAAAATTTAACATATGTTTGTAGATTTCACGAGATTTTAAAACATTAAATATCTCGCCTTAGCGATATCGCGTTCTTTTTTCCAGAGCAAGATATCGTTAACAGTGCGGTTTCAGATTAAAAGTGGTGTTTCTTTTTACTCCATACTTCTGCTATGTCCAGTGCGCTTGTAAATGTTGTTTTTCATCCAAAACACTCAAATTTCCCATTTTCTTTGTTATTGGTTAAAAAACAAGGCCTTTGAAAAGATAAAGAAGTTTATATAGCATTTCTTACTTCTGATTATAGATTTTTTAAAACAATATTCAGAGCTTTTGATCGAATGGAAAAAAGTCATTGAAGAAGATTGTTAACTGTTTATAACGAGTATACTCGCCATGGAAAAAATACAATACTTTGCGCTATGATGAGTTTACTAGTCAGGAGTAATAAGTAGTGACAATTTGCAGTGTGAATTATAATTTTAGTGAAAACTCAAATACGGGGGTGGGAACTTTAATAGCGGCAACACTGCTGTAAAAACGCTACTCAACAAAACCAAAGAATGTCGCGTATACCACACATTAGCTACATATATACCTTTCCTCTCAGCAAAAGGACTCGTCCTTCCTACGTCACGTGTATGCAGAGTGACGCGAAGAACAACGAAGTTGGATAAAAATTGAATGTGCCAGAGGTCGTACAGCACGACAATGTCATCTAGGCTTCGCTTCAAGAGGCTTGCGGAGAATCTTCTTTGTCTTAAAGTACTGGTGCAAGATGGGTAAAAGCCTTCAATGAAGGACGCCAAAATATGCCAGACATGCATCGGCCAGGTCGTCCTAGTGTCAGCAAAGCAGAAGTGCATGCTGTTGCCGCACTAATGGACAGTGATAGATGCCAAACCATTCGTGAGCTGGCGTACGATGTGCTGCACATTCTGAAGGAACGCCTGGGCATGAGAAAAATTGCTTCACGATGAGTTTCACATCATTTGACGGAAATGCAGAAATGGCTACGATATGATGCTGCTCGAACCCACCTGGAGCGCTATGAACGCGAAGGAGAGGCTTGTTTACGCTGTATCATTACGCTGGATGAGACTTGGGCCAGATCGTACCAGCCGAAACTGAAACCCCAATCAAATTAATGGTGTCATTACGGGTCACCTCGAAGTTCGAAATTTCTTCTGAATCCAAGCAAAGTGAAAGTTATGCTGATTTTCTTGTACAACTGTGATGGTGTTATCCTAACGCATACCATTCCCCCACAGCCGGCTGTCAATGCGCAGTGTTACCGGTCATTTTTGGAGCACCATCTCAGACCAGCTTTGAGAAAAAAAGGCGATATTTTCTGCAGAACGTCCCTATCATTTTGCATGACAATGCTCGGCCGCATGCAGAGCAAACTGTGGCTGATTTGCTCGCTCGATGGGGCTGGGAAGTACTTAACCAGTCACCATACTCCCCAGATCTAAGACCTTGTGACTCTGACTTAATTCTTAAGATGAAGGAACCACATCGTGGCATTCGTTTCAAAACTGTTCCAAAGATTCTTGCAGCAGTAGACCGGTCCGTTCGAACTATCAACAGAACAGGTGCTGCTACAGGTGTTCTGCGACTTGCACATCGTTGGAAACGGGTTGTACCCAATGCTGGCGATTATATTGAAGGACTGTAAAACATGGTGGCATGAATCGCTTTTGTATTCCATGTAAATAATTAGTTGCCGCTATTAAAGTTCCAACTCTCGTATATTCATAAATTTCGTTTAAAATATTTTGAAGTCAAATTGAAATCAAAGAAACAAATAAAAGATATTAATAATTATTATAAAAAAACCCGCTTATAATATGAATTGTTTTTCTTAAATGTATCTCAGAGCTGTATTAGTCATCCCAGAAGCAAGTAGGCAACCATAAATACCACTTATAGACTATCACTAAGTGGCGTGCCTGGTAATAAAAACCGGGATGAGGATACTTTTCTAAAATGCTTTGCTAAATACTGTTATTTAATAGCAAATTAAAGTAATAAATTAATTTTTGTTACTTTTCGTTTATATGAAAACATGTATTTTAGTTTAAGTAAATAAATAAACGTGATTGTTGAAATAAAAAAAAATCATTTCATTACAATATAATTTCATATTGCAAATACTCCGTGCTTCACGAGTATACTCGTTATCGCTACATTTTCGCGACACAATTTCGATACGCATTTTCCGAAGAGGTCGAAACAGTTGATTGGTTAACATTAAAGGCATTGAAGACTACAACAAGGTTTTTGAAGACTTCGGAACTTTTCCTCGCCATCGAACAATTATAAAAGCTTTCAGGTATGAACAAAAATTTTTAATACAGTTTGTGAGTGTGAAAATTCGTGTTAAGAGGTACAATTGATAGAAAGGATGAAATCGATACCAAAATCAGATGTTCCACTCTACGAATTCGATTCTGGTCAGGAGTCTAGAAGTTCAGTAAAAAAGTCGAAAGCGAGTAAAGGATCTAACATTTTTCTGTATCTTTCCTCTAGGGAAAGAGATAACCAAAGGAAAGACCAGGAACGTGAGGTATTTGGTTACAGTCCAGTGCGGCGAAAATTGAGCGACACTTCCGGAATTGAAATAGTTCCAAATTGCGATAGATAGTTCTTTAGAATTAATACTTTTCCTAAGAACTTTGAAGAATGCAATTTTTTAGATAAAAACCAATATTTAGATTACTGTCTATAAATTGAAAAGAGATTTTTTTAAAATTTTTATTTTTAGTAAAATTTTGAAAAAAAAACTTTTTTGTTCCAATGTTTGGTATTCTTTCGAAACTTTATTTTTCCAACGTTTCAAATCAAAATTAAGCATATCCTGCAAGCTTTTTGTTGTACCCCTCTTATTTTTACATCCATTTCCTTAAGTACCATAGACCTTAAATTTTACACCAATCACTGCCTAAAAAAAAAAAAAAGAAAAGAGAACATTCTGAAAAATATCTTTTTTTTTAATGTTATCTAAAATATTTGTAAAATGGATATTTTCACTTTTAATATGGAACTCCTCATATAACATCACCATTTTATACCATCCAAAAGAAGATTTTTATTGCAATAAAGAAATTGCAATAAAAAATGAAATATCCACGAAGAAGTTAGTTCTCAAAGATGGCTATTCCGTCAAGAAGATAATATTAATTCACACCAGGATTTTTTGTATCATAATTTCGTTTCCAATCTCTCAAGAATTTTGATGTTAAAATATCAAATAATGTCAGATATTCTTAAAACGTTTGACGTATAAAATATATAATAATACCAGATATTCTGTTAATCAAAAACAAACAACTTTACCATACGTTATGCATAACATATGGTACAGTTATGCATAAAACAACTGTACCAGTATCTTTTTATTACAACGAATTCCACCAAACGCTTTCTCATAATCAACATTAATTGACGCTATTTGTACTCAAGCAACCCTTTTAGTTCTTAGTAATTTTTTTTTATTTTACGCAATGATGAGTATTTCTACTATATATCAAAGCGTTATGCTTTTCGCCTTATCTGTTAAGCTCTTTGTCTCAATAATTGCGGCTATAAACTTTATCTACATCCATCTAATAGCCACCCACCTTTTCTTCATAAGAGGGAAAGAAATATTAAGAATGCAATGCATGTTCCACAAAAATAAGCCTTGATAGCAAGCACTAAAAGTTTTCTATCACCTCTCAAGTATGCTTCAGAGCAAAAATAGCGGATCATCCTTATTCGATCAGGCTTTCCGGTTTCTGCCAGTTGCCAGGGCAACGGTTTCGTTGAAAGATATACAAAGTGGAATGTGGTTTGCAGATTGTGTGTATAAAAAAAAAAAAAACGTCTCGCCATAAGAAACACCCATATGTATAAATAATCCAAGGACCCAGGAGCTCAGAAGAAAAATTCTAGATATTTGGCAATGAAAAGAAGAAAAAAAAAAAAAAAAAGAAAAAAAAGAGGAATTATATATGTAGATTGGAATTGCGTTTATTTTGACGAGATTCGACGTGTAAATGGTTTGAATCCATTTTGTTCTTTAAAGAAATTTGAAAAATATTTCGAATTTCGAATCCTTCTTTTAAATTAAAAAAATGCATCGTTTAATAGATTGGATGATTTTGAAAGCTGTTTATTTGCAATTAAACAATTCGAATGTATTCATTCATTTCAATTGCATTCATTTCATTCAAATGTAACTTTCTAACAAGAAAATTGTTGATGGCAAATTCATTTGGTTCACGTGGTTGGCTTTTAATTTAGGATTTTTTTCCAACTCGGTTTCTTGAATTTTCAAATATGTTGTATGTTGTCCACATTATTTATACTCAGAACCAGGAATAAATATACCAGGAGTGTCCCATTTTATATTGACAATCTATAACATTGATTTTCAATTGAATATTTGGAGGTAGAATGACATAAAAAGAATGCGAAGGCCAAAGTGATGACGCATTCCTTGATTAGATGACGCATTCCTAATAAGAAATATAATCTGTGTTTTGCTTTTAATACTTTCATTTCAAAATATATTTTAGATATATATTTCAGCCATGTTTGCAAATTTTGAACTTCATGAATACTGTTATCATGTAAGAACATGAATTTGTTTTGGTTAGGGCGTTTTGAAGCTCGAAATTGCGTAGGCAATGAATAAAACATAAATGGCAATTTTTATTATCATCTTTTAATTGCATATATTTTTTACCCGCTTTTACCAGTATTGCATTATTATTATGCTTCTTTGACAGTAGATACGTTTTTAAAAGGTTGACTTAGAACTATGACATCATAGCAGTTATTTCATCACAAAATCGGTCGAGCTCCAAAACTTTGTTTTCCATTTAGAAAAATTGAATATCAAAGTTTAAAAAATTATCATTATATATTGCGTAGGCAATGAATAAAGCATATATATATATATATATATATATATATATATATATATATACAGGGTGTTACCGAATTCGATAGACAGATTCAGAAGGGCGATAGGAGGCATCAAGAGGATAAAGAATCACCATACAGCATGGGGTCCCAAACGACGTTTGGGGAGTAAAAATCGCAAAAATATAAGGAGTCGGCAAACTTTTGGAAACTGTAAAAAATTAATAAAAAAAATACCAAAAGGTGTTTCAACTATGATTTTTTTTAATGAAAGCACATTTTTGAAGGCTATTTTTTATGTAAGTAACATGCTGATTTGATGAACCAGGGGGTCGTAAATTATTGAAGACAAAAAAGTAATTTAGAACACTTATCTGCAAAAATATTAAAACTTGAAAATATAAGGAATTTTATACTCCTTAATTTGATATGTCTGTAGTGTGAAAATTGAGGAGGCTTTAAGATATTCAAGAAAAATTAAAATGTTTGCCAGGAAACATCGCTGCAACATGGGTACCGATGTTTATAGAGGGTGTTGCCAGATTCGAATTGTGAATTTAGAGACGTGGTAGTAGGCATTCAAGAGATTAAAAATTATCATAAAACATAGGGTTGCAGGAAACGTTTTTTATGTGAAAATCGCAAAAACAGACATCGAAGAGACAATTAGACTTTTGAAGAGAATGGCCCTAAGAATGCAAGGATTTGGAACAAGGTAGTCGAGAACAAGTTTTCTCGTTTCTAAATTCTCCATGTGTTCGAGGAATATAAAAGCTGCGATCATTGCAGAATTGATGGTTAGAGGAATATAAAAGCAGCTTATATTCATTAAAGAGCAGTGCAGTATTGATAGTCGATAAGTTTCATTCGCAAACAACATGTTAGATTTCACGAATGACGAATATGAGGATATGCATTTAATTTACGACCGAGCGAATGGTAATGAATGGCTAGCACAAAGAATATACCAATAGCAATATCCAAGTAGGCGTTGTCCACACCACAGCACCTTTGCAAATATTAATAGACGGTTGTAAGAGACAGGATCTTTCAAAATAACGAGGCCAAATGCAGGGCTCTAACGCCTCAGTGGCGCTAAGTACCTTGTTTTCTTGCAGCACGTCCTTCCGGATTTAATACAGGAAATACCGGCCATTGCATACCAGAACATGTGGTTAATGCATGGTGGTGCACCAGCGCATTTTTTGAATTCTGTGCGTAACTAGCTAGATGATACATATCCTGGGACGTGGATTGGACGTGGCGGTTCTGTTGATTGGCCTCCAAGTTCCCCGGACCTTAATCCCTTGGATTTCTTCTTCTGGGGCCATATAAAATCTCTTGTTTATCAGACACCTTTGGATACATTGAAAGATCTCGTTGCAAGGATCATCGTCACTGCCGGAGAAATTGCGAGCACACCTGGTATGTTTGAGAGCTCCCGGTGGTCCTTTAAACGTCGGTGTCAATTGTGTAAGGACCTTCGCGGCCGCAACATTGAACAATTTTTATAAACATTTCTCATCATCTCCTTTCTTATGTTAAAATGTCTGTGCTGCAAATGTATGCTGTATCTATATTCCAGCAAATAAATTTTCACCGTCGTTTGCGAGTTTATATTTCTTTGAAAATTCTTATCGCCTTGATGCCTACTATTACTCCTCATAATTTTTCAATAGAATTTTGCAACACCTTCTGAAAACATTGGTGCCGATGTTGCAGCGATGTTTCCCGGCAAACATTTTAATTTTTCTTGAATATCTTAAAATCTCCTCAGTTTCCACACTGCAGACTTATATCAAATTTAAGAGTATAAAATTCCTTATATTTTCAAGCTTTTATTTTTCTTAAAGTTTTAATATTTTTGCAGATACGGGTTCTAAAGTACTTTTTCGTTTTCAATAATTTACGACCCCCTGGTTCAGCAAATCGGCATGTTACTCGCATGAAATTTGCCTTTAAGAATGTGCTTTCATTTAAAAAAATTCATAGTCGAAACACCTTTTGTTATTTTTTTATTAATTTTTTGCAGTTTCCAAAAGTTCGCAGACTCCTTATATTTTTGCGATTTTCACCCCCTAAAAGTCGTTTGGAACCCCATGTTGTATGGTGATTCTTTATCCTCTTGATGCCTACTATCACCCCTCTTAATTTGTCGATCGAATTCGGCAACACCCTGTATATATATATATATATATATATATATAGAGAGAGAGAGAGAGAGAGACCGATAGAGAAGTCACGTGAATGTTTCAAACCGGGTTAAACAGATTAATGACTTAAATTAATTGAGACAAATAATGACTTAAAAAAATAATGTTCTCACATAATAACTTGAAATTTGCGATCGTTGATTTAATTTTAATTTTTTGAATTTATTTATTTTGATATTTTTTAAAATTGGTTTATTAAACTTTTTATAAGTACGCTATACTTGGTGAACTATTTAATAATTTTAGCTAATTTATGAAGAAAACACTGGGACATTATATATAAACTATTCAGACCATAGGAAATTGGTCTATAAATAAAAAAATGTTTAATGCATTCCTCTAAAAGTGACTCTGTGATTGAATTTCGGCAGTAAAGCAGGTATAAAAATTTAAGAAAGGAAACGTATTACCCGACTGACTATTATTTAATGGAAATAATATTAAAATTTGTTTAACATTTACGTTTTTAACATTTGCTTGTTGTCTTCTGATCTAAAAGTTGTATGAATATGAATTATGCAAATTTGTTTTTTATCTGATCTTAAATCTTGTGATTTTTGATATAAAATACATAAGCAGCGTTTAAAGCCACTTATATATTCTGTAAATTTAGATAATTAATGTGAATTAATAAGCTGTTTGGCACTTCACATCAGATACATTAATAGAGATGAAATCGTTTGCAATCGAGGATACGTTTTCAGGACAACCATAGTGCAATATGCTCAACTTAGATGTAAATTAAATTATAAAATAAAAGAAGTAAAATCGCAAGAATAAGCTTTGAATTCTAAAGTCAATAAGGCCTTTAGGTAATTACCATTAATTAGGTTAGGTAATTAGGTCAACAAATTACCTTATTGATTTCAGTTAAATATTAAAAATGAAAGGCGCTTTTTTTTCTGTGTTATGGTATCCATGAAATTTCAGGCAATCACAATTTACATTTATTTCGTTTCTGTGCTTATATTACTGCCAGAATTCAATCTGCAATGCTGCTTTTCCCTGTGAAATTTTCGATCGATTAGAAATCGATTTAGGAAAATACGAATTACTGTTTCTAAATCGATTTTTTATATATCTAAATAATATGTACAAAATGAGGTTGCGTTTGGCCAAGTACATTTTTTATAAAGGAACTCTAAATACTTATGTTTTAATTATGATTAGGATATTTATATTATATAAATAGGTATTCAGATTATATATTAGATATTTATATTAGATTATATATTGGATATTTATGTTAGATATAGATATTTAGATTATAAATTTACATTATTGTATATTAAAAAACTTTTGGTGGTGTCATGGTTATTTGGATGTTTCCAGTTTTATAATACAAATATTTAGTGTAAGAACAAATATAACTTTAGATTTAATTAAAAATTAAAAAAAATTCTTTTAGTACCATACGTTATCTCCCTTTTTAATGTATCTGCAAGATTTGGTAGATCTAAGCCAAACGGTCTGTCTTGTAACAGAATTCTTGAAAACAATAAAATAGAAACGTATGACTTCCAAGATCTCTTAACGAGTATTCCATTAAACAAATTACAAGAAGCTTTAATGAAATATTTTATGTTCTAAATCGTTTATTTAACAACCGTAATCAATTTATCAGTTGGATATGCAGTAGCTACTTCATCGTTTTTTTTAAACTACTTACTTATTTTATTTTATTTTAGTTTTCGAAATAACTAAATAAATATGAATATGATATTTCATTTTTTATACAATGCAGTTATCTCCATATACTGTGAAAAATCTCTGGTCGTTAATGGTATGTGTTCACACTGCATTTGGAAATGCAATTGGTTGCTAAACAGCATCTTAATATCTAGTTTGAATTTAAAAAATATTGGCTGATTAGTTTTAAAGTAGCAGTAAAATAATTTTTTTTCCGTAAGTAAAAAAAAAAAAGAACATAAAATTA
This sequence comes from Argiope aurantia, assembly GCA_026543865.1. Taxonomy (NCBI): domain Eukaryota; kingdom Metazoa; phylum Arthropoda; class Arachnida; order Araneae; family Araneidae; genus Argiope; species Argiope aurantia. The sequence continues at coordinate 201,398 of JAPMOR010111124.1, read as the reverse complement.
TTTATCCACTTAAATTAGCTTTTTGTGCTTCCATTTTCTTTCAAATCAAAAAACGGACAAAGTTAAATTTGAAAAAATTCGGTGTAAACACTTGATTATGCATTCTTTAAATCCATGCATATGCTAATGTCACGTCTCTCAATTGAAAATATGAAAATAAAACCCCATATTAAATTTTTTTTATCAATTCTGGAATAAATTTATTTGCAAATTCGATAGTTTTTTAAATGTTAACTTTAAAAAAATTATAAATTTTTTTTAGTTAATATCAAATTAACGATGTAACGTAATTTAACGTAAAGAAACGATGAACCCCCTGTAGCAATATTTTAAGATTTGAACTTCATTAAAAAAAACTGTGTTTCACAAGTAATTTCAATTATTATTCTTAATATGAAATAAAAAAACGCGGAATTTAAGTTTACATGTTTTAAGACCTTTCGAAATTAATAAAGAATTCCTTGATTTTTTTTGAAAATCCCATTTAAAATTATTAATCTAATCGGGAAAGAAAAAAAATGGTAAATTAAACAAATTTTGACAGAGGAAGTTAATAACGAGTTTAAAAAACATTAAGGACAATAACGTTAGGAGTTGCAGCAATTTACATATGCTTAAAAAATAATCAAGACACAATAAAATGGCAGACGTGTTATTACAGATCGATCCGCTCTTTTGACGAAAAAAAGGATAGCTGAATATTGAATGCATAGCTTCAATTGTTTTATTAAGGCATGAAATTATTTTTATCATTTTGAAGTTACCATTAATTCTTGAAATTAATTAATGAATGGGGTTTCACCTACTCTTTGCTTGTACATATCTTAAAATGAGTCACTCCCCAAAGTGGCTGCAATTATGTCGTTGAAATCTGTGGAATAAAACCATTAAAAAAACTTGCTACATACGTTCCCAATTTTTTTTTTTTTTTAAAGAAAGGCCTAATTATTCGTTTAATATTATTTGAAGATAATAATGTCACAAGCAGAAATTTCAAAACACGAGTTCTTTAATTTGATAAATATAAATTATAAATGCATTCGAAACACAAAATCAATTTATGATTTAAATGAGATTCTTTTAAAATAGGCTATTAATTTGTCAATATGTTTAAATGCAGAATATTTGCACAGTTAAAATACCTCGAATATTTGCAGAAATTTAAAATAATTCATAAAATGAATAAAAATGATTTAAATTTTCTTAAAAGGATAAATGCAACACACAATTAAAATAAAATTAACGATGCCTCTTAAGTAAAATTATTTTTGCAAAAATATTTGTTATAGAATAATTAATGTGACAATTATTATATTAATTTCAACTTCGACAGTAAAATTTTAATTCAAAAAGATGTAAATTTCCTTGAAATTGGAAAATTATATGAAAAATTTGGTAGGATATTAAATTTACGAGAAGTTTGCTTTGCCTTCCTTTGAATATCTAAATATGAACAATACAAATTGATATAAGTCTGGATTATCACTTGACTTAATTTTATGCTACAAATATCCCAAATGAAACGTTGGCAGAAGCTTTCAGAAAAGTATTAAAGAGAAAGCTTATAGAAAAGTATTCTTAAAATTTGTTCTTATTCCTTCGTATTTAGAGCCTGCCTTCTCTTGAAGTTTAAATTTTGTCAGAAAAATGAAGATGATGGGGGAATTTCAGATTATGTAGTCATTATCTCAATGCCTTTCTTCTTCCGGTATCTAATTCCTCCTATTACGTCACTTAGCACTGGTGGAATGAGACTACTGGGAGCTATTTTCTTGCTTCCAAGGAATATATATTATCTTGATCTTCGGAATTTATGCTGCGCAGTTCGAGATTAAGAACACGAGTATTTACGAAATAAACACACTGAAGCATTTTATTAGAAAGGCTTATATCGATCTTTTTAAGGCCCAGAGAAATTAATAGATCTCGAATGATTGAATATTGTTTTTTTTGATGAATTTATTCTGTAACCATTATTTATCTAATAAAAAGTTTGAAAAATGAATGAAAATGTTATCATTCTTTGAATAGTGATATTATACATACGTATAATCATTGAAAAAAGGATTGCAAACATTCTTCGATATATTTTTTTGATAAAACTTTTACAGAATCTCAAATAGCTGGAATCTCAATGAATTCAAATAGCTGGTATGGAAATATCATATTAGATGAATAACTACAAAAAACATAATAGAGACTTTAAAATGCAATTCTGTAAATAATGTATTCGGTTCATATGTAGGTACCCAAATGCATATAAATAGCATTACGATAACAAGTAATTACTTCATATGCACAAGGAAATATATATTTGAAATGTTTAGAATAATATCATCAGCAATCAGCTATATCATAATTTTAGTCAATCAGTTTTGGGAAATGTCCAAGCGCTGTTTTGCGTATTGTCTTCAAGACGGTAGATTAAAATAGAGATTTTATAGAGCAGAGGCATTCGAATTTTCATAACTCAAATAGATTTAAATGCAAAAAAGCTTATTTTTAAAAAAAATATAAGTGTCCCAAGAATATATTATTAAATAAGGTTCTCACAACAGAGGATCTGTATAAAAATTTAAAATGCGCAATTTACCAGAGCATTTATTGATTCAAACTACATAAAATATAATTATTTATTTCATTTAGACCATTTTTATTATATATATATACACCAATTAATGAAGTTTTAAAAATTGTTTGGCCCTGATTAGAATGGATATCCTGTAACTCTTAAATTACGTATCCCTTTAATAAAAATGAATAATTGAATTAATAATATAGCTATTTTAAAACTACAGAAAACTTTTTCACGCTCTCATTTTTCAAAGAAAATATCACATTTCATATTTATTCCATTTCATACAAGCACATGCTGAAAATGACACTTTCCAAGGTTTAATTTATAGTAAGAACGAACTTAATCATTCACTTTGAATTTTTCGACATTTTTGTAACGTACTGATACGAGCTAATTTTTCTCGCATACTCATACGTCCTCTACTGGTTAAATTTCATTTTCATTTTGCTCGAAATAAATTGTTGGAGAATATAATAAAAATATTTTTTAAAATTAATTACAAATATTATTAATTTATGGATTAAAACGTTTGTATCATCGAAACGATAATTTTTTGAAATTTAAGGTGATAAAATCAATTTTTGTGCTGTAATATTTTTGGAAGTTATCATAGAAAGATGCCAAAATATCGCTTAATTTTTTAATTAATGAAAATACTAACTAATTTTTTAAAAAATCAACTCCAAGTGTATTTTCCCTATATTTCCTCCTAAAAAGTACATTTGTGCCAAACTGCAACAGGTTGCTGTAGGTCAAATGACCTGGCTTATAGAGCTTCAACACACACAGAGACGGATACAGAGAGAGAGAGAGAGAGAGTCATCTTTATTATATATAGATTTTACTGAAATCTTTTTAACAGTTTGAAGGAAAACAATGTTTCTGAAAACTTCCACCGTTTCATAATCCGTGAAGTTGTCTCTTAAGTATTTACCAATCTTTATTTCTGAAAGAATAAATTCATGTATATACAAAATTTGTCTAGAAAGATAGTTTTTGAACAGAAGATTGATTGATCTGCCCACCAATTCTGCTGTCATGATGTCCTCCTGACACAGTCAATCACTAAATTGAATGTAGACGATTTTTTTTATTTACATATTATTTACATTAATTTTTTATTATTTATTGACTTTTTTACATTTTAAAAATGGCAAAGCAACGAAGTCGTGTTGAAATTTGAATAAAATTGATAAGTTGCTTCGCCGAAACGTAAGACGAATTGCTTAAAAGGATTAAATGATAACGAAATTACAAATCAGGCAAAACGTCCGCTAAAGACGATCCAAAAACTGAGTGCACTTCTACCCCAGAGGCTACTCAGATCGAGGAAGTATTTGCTTTCTTTCATGCAAATTCCTGTTTTACACACGTACGGGACTACCGAAAATATAGGGCATTAATAAAAGTTCATTTCACACAGCTCTGATTGATTATATGCAGATGCCTCGCAATGTAGCAAAATTTTTGCTTTATCTCCTGAATACTGAACAAAATATGAATTGTGCCGCGACGAGTTAGAAGTTGTTGGATTGTTCAACAGAGGATCCTAACCTTCTAAATTTGTTATAATTCTTTATATTTAACCCTATTGATTTTTTTATTGTTCCAAATAAGAAATATGCCAATAAAATTCGAAAAAATAATATAGAAAAAAATCGACTATGGTATTTATTTAGGGTACCATAAAAATACCCCTATAAACTATATCTTTGGAATCAGTGAGCATAGAAAGGGAGGAGGTATTGTTGTTGCTGTTGTTTCTTATGGCACTTGCCACTGACAAGCCCGCTGTTCAAAGACAGCCGATTTAAGCCTAAGGGGGAGCGCCTCGTGTTTTTATCGTACAGCCAACTTGGGCCAAGCGTACGACTTGACTACTCACGCATCACTTATTCGCTTGCACAACCCCTTTTTACAGGACACATTCACACAACTCACAGATAGAACAACGGAAGAACAACCATGTGCCCATACCGGGACTCGAGCCCGGGACGTCCAGATCACTGGGAAGATGCACTACCCCTATGTCAGGACGCCGGCGAGGTATTCTTAAAGAAACCAATTGCATTAAAAGGTTTTCTCAGCAATCATGATTGAAAGTTTATTTTATGTTTCAACAATAGTTAATTTATGGTAGAAGAAAAATAATTTAAAGTTAATAACCATTTTGAAGCAAATAAAAAAACATTTAAATGACAAATTGCCTTTCTGCGATAATTTTATTGTATATTCTGGGCCAGTCCACATCTTTTATTTATCTTTTACACTCTTAGAGTTTTTAGACTTTTTTTTCTTTTATTTTAGCGTGTGTTTGACTTTTTATTCTTTATTTTGTGATTCTTGAAGGTAAAATCTGAAAAACATTTCATGTAGAAATAATATAAATAAAATTCAATTATAAAAATAAATAATAATTAATGTGAATTAATTATTAATTCAAATTAATAATTAATATTTTATTTATTTATCAAACAAAGCAAAAATACTGGTCAGGATCAGTGAATTTGGTGACTAGTATCAGTTTCGAAATCGGAGATAGTGGTTTCGAAACCCGATTCTGTTGAAGATATGCAAGTATATAGATATGATGGAAGTTGAATTCATCCATCATGGGTATAATTTTCTCTTTTGTATGTGACTAGAAGTTTAAAGAGAGGATCCTAATTCAAATGACATCAGCTGACCTTGGATAAAAATTACACCTTCCTAAACGGTCAGTTGAATCATTATCAAATTCAATACTATTGCACTTAAAATATGCAGACAAATCCAAAAAAAATGCATAACGTAATCCTAATGAAGCAACTACTGCGAAAATGGAAAGAATTAAACATATTATTAAATTTCTCAAAATGAAAACAGAGCAAAAGCATATCTTGGTAATTTAAATATTTAATTTAGCAGTTATAGTATTTAATTTTTTTCAGCGCAATAAATGCATTCATACTGACTAATTATTCCATTTTTATTTATTTCCTAACATAAGAAAATATTAAATTTTAATCGCATAAAATTAATTAAATTTCTCTCTACTTTTTGTCTACACATTAATTTCACATAAACATCAATGTTACGTCTTTGAAGTTAAAAATTAAGCTTATTATTTCCTTTTTAAATGTTTTTGCTTTAAAGCCAAAAATTTTGCATGTGTGCGCACTTTTATAATATCATACTATCACTGACTTACTTTCCTTATATTTTGCTTCCGCCTCAATTTTTTTGTTTGATTTATCATGATAAACTTTATGGATTTTGTGAAAAAAGGATATTTGTTCCCTTTAATTAAAATTTATTTTACCCCCTTTTTGCCTGAAAGTTCTTTTCTTAGAAATAAGATAATTGATTGGTTTCTGAAATGAAATAATGCAAATAGTAAAAATATATATGAAGTAATATCACAGTCATAGAAAGAATTGAACAAAAGTAGTAATAAAATAATAAAAGATTCGCTTGATCGGGAGACTGATAAGGCACATTAGAATAGCAAAATCAATGAAAATAATTAAATAAAACAAACAAAATAAAAGGAAATTTTTTTTCCTTTGTAAACAATCAAGGCTTTTATTAAAGATTTGGTTTGAAAAATTAGGCTGAGATGCAAAATGAAGAATTTATAAAAGTTTCTTGTTTTTACGTTTATTGCAAACGATGTTGAAAATAAAAAGAATAAGTTCTTTTATAGTTTCGTAAAGTTATAGTTTCGTTGCTAAGGTATTCTTTTATTTTGAACGATAACAGTCTTTGTTTCTTTTAAATGAGAAACAAACTCTAAAAGTCAATTTAAAAACGTATAATAGCTTTTGTTTTCGAAGTCTTCCGAAAGAAAATTTCAGACGTTTATTAACTATTTGATTATTTTATGTTATTTATTATAAGTTTATTAATTCTTGAATTTATTATATTATTTAAACCTTCATGTATAAAAATAGTTATCATTTCCATTCACAAAAGAACAAGTTTTATTTAAGCCTTGTTGTTTTACGATTTTATACTTAACAAAACTGTTCCTAAATTAATCTCAGTTTTTATGGGTGGAATCATGCCTATAGAAGAACAGGAATTGATTTTTCATCATTCAAATAGATCTTGAATGCTAAATAAAAAATACTAATAAAAATGTTTCAGAAAGCAAATTTGAGCTCTAATAATAAAAGCGGATATCTGTGTGTTTGTTATTTCGATGCAGATTAGGCTGTTGGATCTAAAACTACCAAACTTTGTAGCAATGTCATTTCACCTTATATCGACTTTTTTTAAAAAAAATATCCGTTATTATTCATTTCTTTTACTTTGCTTTAAAATTAAATTTATTATTTATAAATTATTATAAAATATAATTATTTAGGAACGATTGACATAACTGTCGAGAAAATTTTGTCTAATTAAAAATATTTTTCACACGGTCTGCAGCAATACCTTTGATTCATATAATCTGCGCTAATAATAAAAATGAGTGTTTGTGTGTATTGGGGCTTAACAGGACAGATCGTGTGATCCACAGCTTCGAAATGTGACAAATCTATACATTAGGGAGTGGAAACAAACACCTCGGGGTAATTTTTATAAAATTTTCAGTAATATTCTAATTATTAAAAACTAAGCTGAATTTTAACCTTTTTTTTGCGACAACTGCGGACAATAAGTTTTTTACGGTTTCAAAATTTAAAAATTAGTTCTAATTAACGCTGATATAATGATATTTTAACAATTGTTAACAATTTAGCAATGGCATTAATTGCATTTTTGGCAATTTTTTAATAATATTCTCTTACTTCTTTTTCAAATCGTTTTTATTGTTTCATCAAATATTTAATCGCGTGATTTTCTTCTACGGTTGACAGCAAAGAAAGAGGCATTCTGTTTAATATCTGTGCAGTTTATAAGACGAATTTAAAAAGTATAATAATACTGCAAAATTTAAAAATTAAATTTCTTTATTTAACCTTCTTGCCATTTTAATACAGTGTCGTGGAACTGGTCTACATGAAATAGGTTTATATGCACAAAGAACAGAGGTAAGACAACAAAGGTAATAACACCGTTTTAGTACCTGACAATTTGACGGAATCATACTTAACAATTAAAATGAAACTAAACATAACCAGTATTCTCGGGAAACTAGCTAGTCTTCAGTGTGAACTAGTAATAAAATAAATTTAATTTCAATTGTTTCATCAATTCTTAAAGCATTGTAATTTGTTCTGGAAATTTTTTTCATACGAAATTTAAATTAACATTTTCAAATAACGACATCAAATCATTTTTGTTTTGTTTTTTAATTTCTTATTCATGCTTTCAGTTTACTTTCCCTTTTACTTTAGTTTTTCAAAAGCACGTCATTTTTATCTTTTCTTGTAATCAAGATGAATGTATGTTTGTATGAGTGTTGGCTCTCTACAGATTTTTTTGTTTGCTATGTTTTGAAATTTTTTTAAAGATAAATTAAAATTTGATATTTTTTTGAGATATCTTTCGATAAGATTACTGACAAAAATAATTTTTATATAATTTTAAAATTAAATTTTTTTTTTCCATTTTTGTATAAATTTTTTTATTATGAATATTTTTCTATTTCAATCAATTAAAAAAATATTTTAAGTGTATTTTACAGAAAGAATTGTAAGAAGTTGGAAAGAATATTAAATCTATCGCAAACAATAATATGAAAAATTTAAAAAATTCAAGACAAAAACGAAATTATTCATTAATATCACAATTAAACTGGAGATTTTTTTTTCATTTTTGTTTTACAATCAGAATTACTAATTTATTCTTGACACAAATAATTATTAACAAAACAAATTTCAAGAAACAAGCAATATATTTATTTAAATCTGGGAAGAATCTGTCAAAGATTTGAATTTATTCTTAAAATACTATTAACATGGAGAAAAAAAATGCCAAATATTACCTTGTTTTAGATTAAAAATTAGGTTACATTGTCGAAGTATATCTATTTTTTTATAAATTTTAGGGGAGCTGATAAAAAAAAATGCATAATAAAATGAAGACAATGGAGTAAGGCTTCTAAGTGTGTTTTATATATCTATCAAATTTTGGAGCTTAAAAATATCTTCTTGAAGAAGGCATTAAGTCCAAGTTAAATAAAATATATAATTTTAGATTTCACAACTATTAATCACCTGGCAAATTATCTGACCGTCAACGCCGGTTAGTAATTAATATATTTTAACAAAAGTTCTATTCTTTATAAAATTTAATATTTGAAAAAGTTCTTTCTTTCTATATATATATATAATATAATATGACGATGTAGATATTTTGAAACTTTCCTAACTTCTTAATTTTTTGTTAAAATTGCTACAGTGTTGATATCCAATACAAACCATTAAAATGAATACGCTTTCTTTTAGAGAGCAGGCTTAGAAATGAGTAAATAATTTTATCATAAATTTCTATTTTCATTAAACTGGTTGCTTTCGGTCATAACAAACAATCAATAACTTAATACACAAGACAGAAAATTTTCGGTGAACAAATTGAATGCTAAAGCCAACGCGTAGTTAATAAAGAGAAGTGTATTTATAACAGGCGGAATTGTGATCCAGTTTTTTAAATTCAGAGAAATATCACGAAGAGAAGAAAACCAGTGAATAGTAATGGATAATCGATAAATTTCACACTAAAACTATCATTAACGTGCTAATATTTGATTATTTTGAAATATTTGTGACGAACAAATGACTAGTAACTAATATAAATGGTTGAACGCTGGTGGTTTACTAAACATTTTAAACTCTCTGTTAAAGAGTTCGTAAAATTTCACAATTGAAGTATAAAGTAAAATTTCTGATAAAAAAATTTTTAATAGCAAATATTGATTAGTTTTTTTTTTCAATTTAAGTGCAGGATTTTAAACATATAATAAGATATGATTGGATTTTTATGTATATAATGTGCAATTTTTATTTTTGTTTTTATATATATACTACGTATATATTTCTATATAAATATATATAAATATATATAATGAAATATATATAATGTATACCTAAACGAATTTAGTGGCATTCATAAATTCTAACAAAATTAATATGGATGGTCGTAAGATGTTTGAATTATTTGGCTCCAAAACAGAGATTGGAATAATGCAGACTAAAGGAATACGTATTTTTAACTTCAGCCTATATTACAGATTTCGATGAACTTTTGAAAATTATATACATTGGATATTACAGATGGAATATTAGCAATTTCTTGCACCAAATTTTATTGCTTCTTTCAATCATTTACTTATTATTTTTTTCTTTGTTAGAGTGAAAAATGAGTTATTGATTTGCAATTATAGCCAAAATTTAAATATTGTTACAGACCTGCAATTCGGCTTCCCAGCATAGTTTGTTCCATCATCAGAAAAACTGTTTTAAAGTCATCGGTATTGGACGGAGTCCGGGTGTCACGTCGGAGAACCCAGAGCTTGGCGACAAACTTGGCAACCATTTGGCGACTTTGACGCCAAAATAGATAATACCCGAAACATCGAGAATTTTCCCGATCCGTCCAGTAGGAACCGAGATATGCCTCGAACGTTCCTGATTGGTCGAGAGGCTTCTAGCCCCGCCTCCTGAGACATATAAAAGGGTCTGCAGCTGCCAGACAGTGTCAGAGTAGTCGTAGTAGTAGTCGAAGTCAGAGTAGTAGTAGTCGTAGTCGGAACCGACAGAGAAGAGTAGTCGGAATCGACGGTGAAGAACTGGTCTTCCAGGGATTAGCAGAGCAGCCACGGAGTCAAGCTAGTGAAGAACTAAGCTGTGGGCTACTGTCTGCAGTAGAGTTTTGTTGTATGCTGCACGTCTCGGCTGAAGATAATCGTCTTCTATGCTGTATCTAGTTGTTGTTTTTGTGCTGTCCTGTGTGTCTTCGTGTAAATAAACGTCGTTGTTTCTTTTTCTACTGCCGCCTGCTGATTGAGCGTTCTCCACACCATATAACTTCCACTATCCAAACGAACCCCGGTAAAATTCGTAACAATATATAACTTCTTTTTAAAAAAAAGCATAATTCGAGGTGAACGAAAAATTCAGACCGACGAATAATGCCCCAGTGCTGCTGTTTTTATAACCCAAGATAAGCAAACTAATTGTGCTGGAGGCGACATCGCTAACGTAAAGAAATATCTCTTGTATATTTAAAACATTTTCCAAGATTCGTTTTTAACTCCATTTAGGAAAAATAGCGATCATAAAAACCGTACTAAAATACCTCCCAAAAGACGAATCAATTCCGAATTACTGGGAGAAAAAAAGCATTTCCCCCTCTTAAGTCTCGATACAACTCTTTCACGATTCTAGAAATATTTTTCGACACAAAACCGTTTGGAGAGTAGAAAAAGAGTTAAATAAGGAAAGAGAGTAACTTGTTTTGTTTACTGATACAATAAAGTGCAACTTACTGGCGGTTACCTTTTTTTACCCTCTTTCATGGCCCATTGGGACTTTCGCTTCTGTAAATTTCGCTGTCAGGTTTTTATCCCGTTCCTACAAATAAGGCGATTTATCGAAAATAGCCTTATTTTTTCTGCTCCGCATAAAGAAGTTTCTCTAATGGAAACATTGGCCATGAAGACCTCAATGCGCACTTAAGCTCTTTAATTGAAAGTATCAGTTTGTGCTTTTCATCCCCATAGTGACTTAATCGTAAAAGTGAAAAAAGAATGTTAAGCAAGTTGATGCTTTTGAAATCTTTTCGTTAATCCTACCAGTGCGAATTGTTGGTTTCCACCAGTAAAAAGAATAACATTAATAATATATTTTTATAAATCATTTAATAATAAATAAAAAAAAATATGAGCGACGTCAATTTCTTTTGCACAAATATAGAAAACAGAGTTAGGATGTATTGATGTTTCTTTTCAAAAATGAAGGCACTTCAAGAGAATGTTGTTAATTCGGTCGAATAGAACCCTGTTTTTAGCATCAAGTACGTTTCTATTAAAATTCAATTGCGGAAGAAACTTAAAAAAAATCTGTTTTTTTAATGATTAAATTGACAGGCTATAGTAGAACGAAGCATTCGAAATTCGGCCCTAAAGTCATTAATTCACATGCATTTGATTTTTTTGGTACTATAGTTACAGAATTTCCACCACTGAAGTCCGTTAAGACAACATATTCGTTGTAGCACAAACAGGCTTCAGTAGCAAATTACGACATTTATTTAACACGGACACACGGACGACAATTTACTACCGAGACATACACAAGCAACACACAACAGCGCACTTAGAACAAACAGCAGCCCTCAAGTAGTAATCGGTAGTAAACAGCCACAGCACACAAAGCGGCCAGCAGAAATGAGCAGCAGGAGGAGGGAATCTATGTAGCTTTTCTTAACGGTCTCTCCAAATATCTGCAATTCTCCACTGTCTCTTCGTTTTAGCTGTAACCAACTGTCGAATCACTACTGGACTATTGGCTACTCCATACACGGCTCGATGCTGCTTCCATAATAAACGCTAGAATTCAGGACAGAGCTCAATTCAGCAAACGCTTGAGCTCCACTCAACGCTGATTCTTCGCTGCACGGATTCAATTATTCGCCGTTGACTCTTTCCGCAATTCGATACACTACTGTCTTCGGCTTGAGAATGCAGATCCGGGTATAGACGGTTCTGAAACAATCAGGTATATATCAGTTCCTATTGGCTCTATCTCTAAAATTCTTTATTTGGCGATAGAGCCAATAGGAATTATCTATTTCAATTATTTATTTTGTCACCAGAGTCGTCAAATGGTCACGAAGTCCAACTAGTTCTCTGTTGACTCGCTATACGATTCTATACCAAATATTTGTCTTCGACTTGGACTGCTGGCGTGTTATAGTTTCCAGAATAGGGCAAAGAAGGTTCTCGAACAAGCAAGCATATTTCAGCTCCTCCTGGTTCTATCGTCAAAATTTTTGAAGATTCTAGTATCACTTGTATGGGGCATAAGTCGCCAAATTCGCGTCAAGTTCGGGGTGGGGGGAAGAGGTCATTGATGCGGCATACGATTAGCATCCAAACAGAGACGATCGTAAAAGTCTTTTATACGTTGGAACTAACTGTGCTTGGAAGCAACAATAAAGATTCGTAACAGTATGATTATTTCTATTTTCCCTATTAATAAAACAATGCGTAAATTTGACTTTTAAAAATAAATTTAAAACCATTTTAAATAACACTCGATTCTCTGTTGGTCAATTTATTATTTTATATGGTTTACTCTGAGCTATGACGAAAACAATAAATGTTTTTTTTGTATATACAGAATAATTAAAATAATTCTAGCGTTGAAAGGGCTGTTTCCAAAATGAAAAAGCAATAATTTTGGTCGATAAATCATTTTAAAATTGCATTGCACACTTATAAATTCTATAATTTCATAAATGTTCAGTCTGACAGCTACGAAAACACCCAAATACATTAAATTTTCGAAATATATTCGTTATTAAAGTTTAGACCACTGCAATTATTTTAGTTTTTAAATCTTTATCTACTATTGCTGTCGACACTAACAGTAAAAATGAATAAATATGTGTGAGTTACCTCACCACGATAGACTATTCAGCCTAGAACTATCCTATTTGATACACGTATACTCTAGAGGCTGATGATGTAAACTTTGGATCGGTTTATTTTGAAATTTTGATTAATGAAGCAAAATTATGTCCTTTTCCGTGATAACTCCCTAAAATATTCCAGTAATAACTTCTTTGCATCGTCTTGTACCCTCTTCTTCAAAAAAATTATTTTTTTAATGATGCCAATTTCTTTGTCATGTATTTTTTCTTAATTTTTAATTAATTTTTTTAAAAATATTTTAAATATATTTTACAACAAATATTTCATTTTTGAAGTGAAATTCAAATAAATTTCATTGTTACTACTAATATTTCATACGGGCTTGTTTGATCATAAAGATTTGAGGATTCGGCGTATTTTTTCCCTTGTTTAGTCGGATTCTTCATTATATGGGAATATTTTAATAAAGTTTTGAAATTTTGTGGCATTTACATTTAAGGTAAAATTTCAGAATTCTTAGTAAAGGCAAAAATTTCCAAATTGCATCTGTATCTAAACACTTTTCCTATTTTTTTGTAATTTAATCGGATATATAAAGATATAGAGAGAAAATTATAAAATGCATAATGCAGTAATAAAAAGATGTAAAGCGTCTGAAATAGTAGGAATTATATGTATTTCGAAATTTGAAAAAAAATATTACTGGAGAATATTTTACAACATACTTACAAAAAATATTTAATTGAAATTCTTAACAAACTTAAATTCCGACAAGCCAACTTATCTCATAGCAGGTAGTTAAAACAACAAAGACCGACTATCATATTTTGAGCCTGAATAAAAGATAGTTTGCTGTAAAATAATATATTATGTGCTGTCGAAATAGCATAATTCTTTTTGTAAATTTACCCACTGAAAATAGTTATTCGACTGAAATGAAGTACAAATGCCGCTTTATTATACCTTGGAAACAATATTGGAAATGAGATACAAATTACGTACCATCCTTTTTAAAGCAAGAAATAACACTTCTGATATCTTTCTTCAAAATTTTCCATGGATTTTAACAATAATAGAGAAATTTAAACATTCTAAAACTGTGCTAGACTAGAAACCATTTATAGGCTGAATTCTGGGAAGATGAAAGTCTCTTCTTTTGGTTACTTATCTTTCGCTACCAAATATCCAGGAATTTTCTTCAAGGATCCCTTGAGTCTGGATTACTTATGCACAAGGACGTTTTTGAGGCGTGATGGTCTTTTATATATATAATCTGAAAACTACATCACACTTTGTATAACTCAAGAAAACCGTTGCCTTGGCGACTGCTTGAAACCGGAAATCCCGATCGAATAAGGGCTATCTGCTATTTTTGTTCTGAAATGGCTTAGGTTGGTCATATAAAAGTTTTTAATGCTCTCAGTTAAGAATATCTTTCTCCTTTCTCTCTTCTTTTTTGTGGAACGATTCTTTGTATCATTATTATGACTTTCTTTCTTAAGTAGCTAAGGTAAGTAAGAATTTAAATGAAGTTTATAGCTGCATTTATTGAAATAAAGAGCTCAGTATGATGAAAAAAAAAAGAACATAAATATTTGTTTCATGCGAATGTTTCGCAGTTTTTGGAATAAAAAGAAAAAATGGTGTATAAGATAGAATAAAATATAGAATGTAAGGTTTTTAAGATTCAAACTGTAAATTAATATCTGTGTAGAAAAAATGATTTATATTTTTTTATTCAATATCGTAAAAAAGTATTGATGCACTTATCATTTGTTATTATATGAAAAATTTAAGATTATATTTTAATGCGCTTCTCCACATTTTGAACAAATTGCCATTTTCTGGGTTTTTAAGAATGTAAAAATATTTTGATAAAATTGCAGAGTTTATACATGAACAGACTCATAAAAAACAGTAGCTGTAGCAGTTGCATTACACTTATCTTCTCTTTTGGATACTAGATGGCGATACCTGATTAAGCCATCCCATATGTAATCCTATAATGCATTGCGATTGTAATGAGAAGGAGATGTGACGCTGAACTGTGAAGCGCGCGCGTAAATGTCTTGTCTTTGTGTTTGTAATTGTTTAGTGTGTGAATGTGATTATTAAATAAATGTTTTCTACAACGTTCGTCCTGTTGCTTCCTGCATAGATCATAATAATCCACATACCACCACATAGCTAAATTTTCTTTCTTATTTAAAAATATGTACTTCACTTTATATATATACTTTCTTACTAACACAAACTTTCTCGAATACCATATGCCCTATTTTTCTCATAAGACGTTTTCAGAAATGAATTATGCGGAAATGACTTACATTTTTGTCCAGTTTTGTATTTTACCTTTCCTTTAAGTGTTTCTTGTGTTGATATCCGTCACATAATTTTTAAAAATCTCATGAGATATCTCACTTTAACAGGGTGCATGGAGAGAGTGACGTTTTTTGCAAAATCTCGAATACTAATAAAGGGGAAATATGTGTATGTTTGTGCTGCAAAGTCAGACCAATTGAACTATAGCTGCAAATGTGATCAAATATACTTTGACCGGTAAAAAAAAAGAAAGGTATGTTTTTTTAAAGTTTAATTATAATTTTACGTAATTAAAATTTATGTAGATTTTGCTGTTTCACTAGGAAATACCTAATGACAAACTTAATTTTTACATCATTTTAAAATTGAAATTTTCCTTTTTCATATCAGCCTAACTGTCTTGTAGTTTTTAATCAACTCCTTTTTTCCTGCTTTTTTTAGTCTTAATTTTCAACAAACGTTTCTGATTATTTTGATGAAATTTCAACCAGCTTTATTATTTCCTCAATTTCCTCAAATATTTAAATGTGCAATTTTTTCCATTTTTGAAAGCTACAAAAAAAAGTTGTTTTTTTTACTAACTGCCCAGTTACTTGAGGCGTTAGAAAAAGCAACGAAACAAACAAAAATTTCTCGCCAGGGTCTTAGAAGGTCATGTCCATAAATTGTTTTTTTCCATGGAAAAGACGCTGAAAAAGCAATATGCGAAAAAGTGCTTGTTTGTAATTAATACTATGGTTTGCAATCCAGACAACTTAATTTATATTTTAAATTAAATATTTATAAAAAGTTTAATGGCATATTTGTATGTTCTAGAAACAATTATTTGGAATTCACCAAATTCAAATCAAATTCTCTGTTATTCAAAAGAACCAATTCAGCTCTTTGCTTTTCAGATTTTATTTCTGATCTTAAGGGAAAAAGAATAATTAAGCATGAAGGATGACAGCGAGCAACCGGTATTAATGGAAGAGAATAATACATCCCAAACACTTTCCAATTTCTGCTAAACCAGACTGTCATTTATTTAGAAAATTTCTATTTCTATTTTTATATTAATTATGAAATATATAAAGTGCTAAAATATAATATAACTAGATGCTTACAATAATATAATAATTTCATAAATAGAAATATGCATAGGAAGGATAGTAAAATTGATGTTTATTGGGTGCATATCATTTATGGCATTCTCCTGTTTCTATGAAAAGTCGACTTTTTGCGAAATTATTAATTATTTTTATTTAATATTCTTAATGTTTGAACAGATTTCTTCATAAAATCGTCAGAATTTTGTTTTTAAGTCTATTTTCTAAGTCTTACACTAATTTTAGTATTTACATTTACATACGTTTAAATACTATTTTGCATCTTTAAACGTTATTTTCTCAAATTCTATTTCCTTATTGAATTTTCTGATGAAAAACCTCAGAAAACCTCAGAAACCTTTAATGTAGATTTTTTTATTCATATTTAATATAATAATTTCCCAATATTTTCTAAAGAATAAATAATCTGTTAATTTAGAAATATTTTATAGTTGTTTTTAGCGTTTCTCACAATGTGAAAAAGAAAATTGAAAATTCCGTGTTAGTTATTAGTCGAGCCCCGATATTAGTTCAGGAAATGGATAATATACTTCTTAAGCTATCTGCAACGTTTTAAGAAAATCATTTTATAAACCTTTAAATTAGAAGAATTGTTCTTTATACCTCTTTTGAGTAAAAACACAAACAAATAAAAAATAAACAGTTCTTTTTCAATGGTTTTCAATTCACTGATCATCTGGAATAAGAATTTTTCCAGTAATGAATAACCCTTGCAATTAAAAGAATTATAATTGAATATTTGCAAAAGAAATAGAAAATATTAAAAAAAAATAAGATAAAGGATACAAAATCATAAACAAATAAGAAATAATTTCACTTCAAAAAGAAGAAATAAATTTGTGGATTAATTTTGGCGAAATTTCAGCTGATCAAATACAACCTATATGAGATTACGACATCTTAAACAAGCAATTAGTTTGATATCATTACTATCTCTAATCCTGCGTTCAAAGAAGATATAAATGAAATTTACTCAAACGATAAACAAAAGGCATGAATTACATATACGAAGAAAAAAATTTTTTCATATCAGTATGATCTTTATTACACAATTTGTCTTATAAATAAATACCAAGTTTTTCAAAAACGAATCTTTCTTGATTTAAAATTGGTTTAAGATTGAAGAAATAGAGAGAAAAAATAGTATACTGATAGATGTGTTTTTTTTATTTCCTAAAAAACTGGAATTAAATATTTATACTGTAAATTCATTAACGAAATCATCATTAAATTGAAGCTGATACGCGCAATCATGTTATTATACATACGCTCAAGAAAGATGAAACGTATTATATGTTATTATAGAACACTTCACATTTCTAGATTTGACCCATTTCTAAGGCAATATAATGAAGATCCTTAGAGAAGAAATACTTTAATATTCCTAACCAGATAATTTGAAGAGAAAATATTTATATGTTAAGCTAAAAAATGCCTCTTTCATTTTTCATGGACAAATTTAGCAGCTCTTATCTTTCCTACATGTTATTGTGCTATTGATTAATTGGTGGATGATCAGTATCGCTAGACAATTCTTCTCTGATTATCCAGGAAACTACATCTGAATATATATAATCGGTATAGTAGGTTGTTTACAGTAGGCTGTAGATACTATGATTACAGTAAATTGGATGTTGAATAGTGAGGCTGAATAACATTCCTTCCACTATCAAACTCGTATTGTATCGTACCTTGTTTATTATCTATGCGTTTCGCAATATATTTTTAATATACATAATCCAATATTGAAAAAAAGAAGTGCTGGAAGTAAAATTTCTTTTTTCTTTATTTATTCATCTTGAGAAATCGTTTCGAAAGTTCTTTTTGTCTTCGTCGAGTATATAACATTATCTTTTCTGTCTTAGTTGCTTATCATCTGTATTGTTGCCTGTAATATCGGTATTGGCTTTCGTCCAGTACAATTATACTAAAAAAGTTCTCCACAAGTTATTTCATTCTTCTATAAAGACATAGTACGAGAGTTTTTAATGCACCCTTTCTGTCCAAAGCCAGATGACAAATGATTTATATTATCTGTTCATTTCTTTTGGAATCAGAACTTGCTGAATTGCTGCCAGCTCGATATGAAAGTCGGATTTGGGATCTTGAATGAGACCCATACAGAATGCCACCAGATAGTTGCGGATTTAGGATACAAAAAGCTGCTCCAAATCGGCTGTGGGATTTTGATTCTTCATTAAAAGTTATAAGTTGTATTTCGAAAATATTTAATTCTAATTTTGATTATTGAGTTCAAACACAGAATTGCAACAAAGGATAAAAAGTGAGACGGCACAATATTTTATAGAAGCACTAGGAATTAAGAAAAACAAAAACAGGAAAAATGTAGGGAATACATTTTAATATCAAATATCATGGTTTGTAAAAAAAATATATTGAAATTCTTCTTAAAAATTTCTTAAATGTATACTTATAATAAAGCTCAATGTGTGTGTGTAGGTTGGCGCTCTACAGGCCAGACCATTAAACCTACAGCTACCAAATTTGGCACGTGTATACCTTAGAGGCCGGGAATGTGCACCTGGGGGTTATTTTTTCGAATTTTTACTTAGAATTTTATTTATTTAAAAAGCAAGCGAAATTTTGGCGTGTTTCTGCTATAACTTCCGAAAATATTACCGCACAAAAAAGATTTTTACATCAAGTTAAAGATCAAAAATTTATCTTTTAAATAATACCAATGTTTTAACCTTAGAATTAAATTTCTATTTTTAATGAATTTTTAAATAAATATTTTAACTATATTTTTCAACAATTTTTTTCGTACAAAATAAAAATAACATTGAAGCTGCACGAGCACGTTTCGCGTTCATGGGAATAAATTAGCTTTTTAAAAAGTGTTGCCATCACATTGATTAAAGCTCCAATTAAAAATAAATTAAATCATTTTGGAAATGGAATCTGCAAAAATATAATTTTCGGCACGTGTCTGTAGGAAAGGAAACAAATATGAAATATTATTTTTTCTAAAAAATAAATTCAAGAAAAATTATTTTACGATCTTTTACTATCTCTATATGATTAATCCAATAAATCAGTTTTATTTTAAGGCAAGTTTTGTTTAATATGAACAGGATATCCATTCAAATCAGGGCCACACAGCTAATTTGTAAAACTTTAGTAAGACACAGATCTGCTAAAATGATCGAAATGGAAAAGGATTATATTTTATGTAACTTGATTCAATAAATGCTCTAATAAATAACGAATTTTTAATTTTACATAAAGCTTCTGCTGTGGAAATCACGATTAACAAAATGTTCTTGAAACACTAATATTTTAAATAAAAAGAATTAATTTCCAATCAACTAAATCATTCACTTAAACTGACTGATTTATAAGAATTGGAATATCATTATTTAATAAAAAAAGGATAATTTTAGATTTTCCATCGATCGTTTCAAAGAAAATACGCCAATCAGCCCGCAGGTTTCTCAAGATTAATTGGCCAAAGATTATGAAAATGTTGAGTTTTTCTAAATTTTTAACATTTAAAACTTCATAAATAAGTCTTAGTTGATCTTGGAAAATAGAAACATTCATTCATTTATTTAAAACTAGCCGCCTTTGGCGACCAGCCGGTTCGCCAGTATTACCGCCCACTACAATTTTCAATCAAATATTTTAAGTAACTGGTCTCTTAAAGGATTCTCAAACAAAGCATTTTTAATCTTCAAATCTTGATAGCCATACCAAACTTATACTGTTTAGATCGTTTCGTTCAATTTACTATATATATTTTGCTAATTTGTTGTCATTTCAGGCAAAACTTCAACTTTAATTTAAATTGTAAATGATGAAGTTGCAATTAATATTAAGATATTTTTTAATAAAACCAAGCGTTTTATTTTATTTATCATCTTTATTGTTATTTATTAATTATTATTATTATTGAATGTGAGTATTGCAAACAGAATCGCTGGGTATTTAAGTCTTATGTTAACTACAAAATATTTTTCATCATTTATGTAATATCTCAAACAATAATTCAACAAAAATTTCTGGAATTCAGCATAAAATTCAGTTTTTAGTTTTGCTTTCAAAAGGATTGAAATGAAATCAATAATAATATTTTGTTCCGGCCTATAAATATATTTCAAAAATTATGAAGTCTAAATTTAATGCAGTATGGTATCATATTCTGAGAGATATTCTAGACACACAAAATTTTAAATAAATGAATGAATGTTTCTATTTTCCACGATCAACTAAGACTTATTTATGAAGTTTTAAATGTTAAAAATTTAGAAAAACTCAACATTTTCATAATCTTAGGCCAATTAATCTCGAGAAACCTGCGCGCTGATTGGCGTAATTTCTTTGAAACGATCGATGGAAAATCTAAAATTATCCTTTTTTTATTGGATAGTGATATCCAAATTTTCATAAATCAGTCAGTTTAAGTGATTGGAAATTAAATCTTAAAAGTCAGTGATTTAGTTGATTGGAAATTAACTCTATGACCACCATAAAATCTGTGCTTCGTCTTGTGGTGTATGCATTGTCCTTAATATCCGCTCGAATAAAACATCACATACAAAAGTACTACATAGAACAAACACAACAAAAGTAAACATAACATTTCAATAGTTGCCAAAAACAAAAGAGAGAAAAATGCAATTAATAAGTAGACGATATTTAGAAAAGTACAGATATTTAGACTGGAAAATGAAATTATCTGAAATTAAAAACACGTGCAGACGATATTTACAAAAGTAAAAATATTCAAACCTGAAAAGGAAAATATATGAGTTATTCCATCAATAAATGCCATAAGTTTGTTTATATCTTCATTATTTTATGAGTCATTAAATATCAAAATTTATCCGGGACTAAATAAACGCCCTGTATAGAGAGTGTAAAAGATCATAAAATAATATTTCTTCAATTTATTTTTTAGAAAAAATAATATTTCTTATTTGTTTCATTTCCAACAAACACGTGCTGAAAATTATATTTTTGCAGATTTCATTTCCAAAAAGATTTAATTTATTTTTAATTGGAGCTTTAATCAATGTGATGGCAACACTTTGAAAAAAGCTAATTTTTTTCCAATGAATGCGAAACGTGCTTAATCTTAATTTTTATTTTTTAGGAAAAAAATTATTGAAAAACATAGTTAAAATATTTATTTAAAAATTCATTAAAAATAGAAATTTAATTTTAAGATTAAAACATTAGTATCATTTAAAAGATAAATTTTTGATCGTTAACTTCATGTAAAAATCTTTTTTGTACGGTAATATTTTCGGAAAACACGTTCAAATTTCGCCAGCAGAAACACGTCAAAATTTCGCTTAATTTTTAAATAAATAAAATTCTAGTTAAAAATTCAAAAAAATAACCCCCAGGTGCACATTCCCGGCCTCCAAGGTATATACGTGCCAAATTTGGCAGCAGTAGGTTGAATGGTCTGGCCTGTAGAGCGCCAACACACACTTACACACACACATTGAGCTTTATTATAAGTATAGATTAGGTGTGTCCAGAATATTTCTCAGAATATGATACCTTACTGCATTAAATTTAGACTTCATAATTTTTGAAATATATTTATAGGATGGAACAAAATATTATTATTAATTTCATTTCAATCCTCTTGAAAGCAAAACTAAAAACTGAATTTTATGCTGAAACTGAAAAATTTTTGTTGAATTATTCTTTGAGATATTACTTAAATTGTGAAAAATATTTTGTAGTTCACATAAGACTTATATACCGAGCGATTCTGTTTGCAATACTCATATTCAATAATAATAATAATAAATAAATAACAATAAAGATAATAAATAAAATAAAACGCTTGGTTTTATTAAAAATATCTTTATATTAATTGCAATTTCATGATTTCCACTTTAATTTAAAGTTGAAGTTTTACCGGAAATGACAACAAATTAGCAAAATATATATAGTAAATTGAACGAAACAATCTAAACGACAGTATAAGTTTAGTATGACTAACAAAATTTGAAGATTAAAAATGTTTTGTTTGAGAATCTATTACGAGACCAGTTACTTAAAATATTTAATTGAAAATTGTAGCGAGCAGTAATACTGGCGAACTGGCTGGTCGCCAAAGGCGGCTAGTAATAAATAAAATTAACGCTTACTATGCGGTTGTAAAATGTTTGAAAAATGATTAAAACTTTTAATAACTAATTATTTAAATTATCATAGACATGAATCATTAATTTTTTTATTCATTTTAGATATGAGAATCATGGCAATAGCTTTATGAAAGACTTAAGTGTCGGTATTTGTTCTGGCAGCTCTGTCAAAAGATGCTATAAAAAGGTACAGCCTAGTCATTAGTGGTGGCAACATCGTCGTTCAATTGGACTCAACCGAGTAGTCGAGTGAATTCTGTGAATGGAGAATTGATCTCTAGTGAGTTCCTTCTGTGTATTTTGTGCTAATGCGATCGTTTAATGGCTATTTGTTGCTTATGTGTTATTTATTTCTGCATACTCTGTTTTGCGTACGCTTCATTCTGTGTCTTTTATTTTTGTACAGGTTAAAGCCATCATTTTTTATTACAATTGGATATTTTCGCCATATATTCATTGAATGGATTTTTCAGAGACAATATTAGAGTCTCTCAGCCATTTACTTTTTTACTAAAACGTTTATATCTTAACATTTTAAAAACAGTGTTGATATAAAAGTTGCCTAATAATGTTAGTGGAAGGATCTCTATGTAAACTAAATATGAGAATTTTATCATAATCTGAGATATAGCATATCACACGAAACTGTTTTGATCTTCCGACTGCAATGAGGGTGTAACAAATTTAGTACCACTAAAAATAATTTAGAAGACAAAGGTGATCAAAAAGTGGAAAAAGAAAAAAAAAACCTTACAGAATTTTTAATGTAATTTCTTTAAAAATTAAAAAAAATCTCTTGTAAAAGAATATCAAATCTCTCTTGTAAAATGTTCACAAAATTTCAATAAAAACGTTGAGGGCTGAAATCTTACAATCCTAAAAACTAAGTTGAGTTGCAAAAATTGAAAGCATGGCATACAATATAAATTTTTTCAATATGAACTTTCCCAAGAAAAATACCCATGTTTAATGTTTTATTTTTATTGTCGTTCTTTACAGGATGCATTTCACATCTTGGAAATTACTGGTGTAAATTGATAGCACTAATCATTGCGTTCTTTATATGTTTTTCAAAGCCTAAAAGAAGAAAGAATCTGAAAGGATTAATGGAATATTAAGAAATATTTGGGAAAGATGTTAAATTTTTATATCTAAGAAAAGAACACTTAACATAAATGAAATATACCAATGAAACTGAGAATTTATTTAAATGTAGGTAAATTTAAAAGCCATCAATATCTTTAAAATATTAAGAAAAAATTTATTTAAAAGACTCATTTTTATTTAAAGGATTTAAAAATTTTTCTGAATCATTGTGGACAAAAAAAAGAATAAGAAGAAAGAAATGCTTAGATTCTTATACATGCCAGATTAGAAATCATTCATGCACTGAATACCATGAAAATAAACCGAATTCAAATCTGCGCATTCCGACTCTTCTTTTTTTTATTATTTATTTTATTTATCGCCAAATATCCCAGAATTTTCTTCCAGCATCTCTGGAGTCCGGATTACTTATGCACAGTGACATTTTTCATGGAGCAATGGTCTTTTGTATATATAATCAGGAAACTGCATCGCACTTTGTATATCTTTCAAGGAAACCGTTGCCCTGGCGACATGGTAGAAGCCGGAAAGACTGATCGAATAAGATGAACCGCAATTTTTGTTGAAGCATCTGAGGCTGGTGATGGAAAATTTTTTAGTGTGCTGTTTAAAGTTTGTTTTTTTTGGAATATACGCTATATTTCGATTCTTATATTGCATCGCGAGAAGGTATAGTTAAACGTCTCCTATTGTAAAGAGCCGAGTAAATGAGGCATTTTTATACGGTTTTTAGTTGCAATTACATTGAAAATAAAAGCTAAGTAGGTAGAAACAAATAAAAGTTTGTTCTTTGGGATAAATATTTTTAATGTTTTTGGAAGTAAAAGGGGAAAAAATGTGAAAATGCAATGCATTTTTTTCTTTCTTGTCCTTTTTTTATTAAAAAAATTGTAATTGTTTTAAATCATGAAAGATTTATTCTTTTTTTACTTTCTAGGTATATTTAGTATAAAAAAATATAGACCTCAATGATTTAAATGTATCTATTGCAAGAATGGTACTTTTTTCGGCAAGTGTAGTTTTATGTTAAATTTTTATTTTAATCGTTTGATAAAAAATGAGTCTGAAACACAAATTTGATTTTCAGACACTGTTAACCGCATGCCAGGGATTAATTGCCAAGGTTAATATGATAAATTCACTAAAAAAGCAAAATTCTTGCAAAAGTCAAGAATAATACTTCATAGCTATTTTACGCCTGGGCCATGCAAGACGTTATTAGAAAATTTTAGGAAGACCTCTCTCGTTGGTTTAAAACATGATTTCATTATAGTTAACTATTTTTTCATTTCCTTTCGATTTTATTTCGTTGTTCATTAAAAACTTATCTAATAGAAGAAAGAAAGTAGGTCAGTTAAATGAAAGAGCGTGATTTATTTTGCGCTTATTTCAAGAACTGAATTACCTATGATTTAAGATTATCAATACAAATTTGTATAAGCAAAAATAAGAGAGATAAACGAAAGGATAATTACACCACTTAGGAAAAAAATTACATGAAAATTGATTTTGTTTCTAAATTGTTCTTTTATAACGATCATTGAAAATTGGATTACAATAAATGAACAAAGAAAATGGCATAATAGTTCGAAGAAAAATTTCAATAAAGATAGGCTTATGGTATATTTATGCTAACAAATTTTCGGAGGTATATTTATGAAAGTATAATAATTATATAGATAATTTGTGTTGATATACTCTTTTTTTAAATAAACGAGGCATTCTGTAAAAGCGTTTATGAGTAGGGCTAATAAGGATTAACGTTCTTCGATAAACTTCTAAACATTTTTTGGTATTTTTGATTGATTAATTATAGCGAAACTAAAATATGAGAAAAATTTAACAGGATAGCTTCCTAACATTATGAATAATCCCTTTTGATCTATTAAAAACAAAACAAAAAAAAAATAATCACTTCAGCTTTCTCTATGAGCATACTGACTTTGAAATTATTAGCAAAGCATTTAATACCATCTTTTGTAAATATGCGAAAGGGTCTGTTAGAAAATAATTTAATGAAACATTAAAGTTAACGTTTCTGTTTCTAGATAATTATAATTTAAAATGCTACTTTTGAGATGGTATAATGCATGCAACTTGTTACTTGTTATATTATTACAATTTGTATTTATTTAATTTGAGATGTTACATTTCCTAATTCTATTTTAGAAACAATACAAAAAAGAAAATTCAGATTTTCGAAATGTGTTATTTCATATTATTATTTCTCCATGAATTTATGAATTATGATAGCCATTTTCTAATCTTTAAATCTTGGATTTTATCTAATAACGCTCTATAATGGTGCGAGAAATAGAGAGCTTTCTTTTTTTGCTTTTATGACATTTGGACCTCCTTCGCTATTCCAGTTGCACTGGCCGAGTCTAAGAGAAAATGAGCATTGGCAAAGAAATAGCTAGCAGTTCTTGGATTTTCTTTAGATGCTTTAATACTAAATACTTTTTTTTTATCTAAAGTATTATTATAAATCTGTCATGTTGCTTCCCAGAAGGGTTAGTTCAATTATTGGAAAGACCGTATTACAATCAGCTCTGTTGAATGCTGATCGGGTGCCGAATCAGTGATCTCAAGGCTTGGCGACCATTTGACGACTTTGGTAACAACATAGATAACACTGGAATTTTCCAGAATTTTGGCGTTAAAGCCAATAGGAACCGAGATATTCCTGATTGTTTCAAAACCAGCTCTGGGAACTATAAACGGCCGGCAGTTTGAAGCCGAAAACAGTTGTGTATCGAATTGTTGAAAGAGTCAACTGCGAATAGTTGGATCCGTGCAGCGAAGAGCAAGCGTTGTGTGGAGATTAAGCGACTGCTGAATTGAGTTGTGTGCCGAATCCTGTTGTTTATTGCAGAAGCAGTATCGAGTCGTGTGAGGAGTAGCCAGTCGTGTAGTAGTGTATCGGCAGTTGGATACAGCTAAAGCGAGAGAACAGTGGAGATTTGCAGGCGCTTGGAGAGATCATAGAGAGTAGCTACTTAGATTTTCACCTCCTGCTGAATTCTGTCTGCCTGTTTTGTGTGCTGTTGCTGTTATTATAACCGATTTCTATTTGTGGGCTACTGTTTGTTGTAGTATGCTATTGTGTGCTGTCTGTGTTCATCTTGGCTGTATATTTGCTGCCCGCATATTCGTGTAGGTAGTCGTTTGTTACTAAAGGACTATTGATTGTGCTTCTTCATCGACCAACAAATCGAAAGAACCCCAAATTCATAACAGTATTAAAAATTGTATAAAAATTCTGTAAAATTGACTTTGTCTCTCCTAATACTAAAAGATATTGTGTACGTGCATGTTGATGCTCTTTTGGATAAGGATTGATTGATGCTCTAAGGATTGATGCTCTTTTGGATAGTGCATGTGAAATAAATATACGTTGAAGAGTGGAAATATGCAAGCTGAAACCATTTTTTAAAACTTTTAATTAAATAAAGTTTAAGCGAAATTTTTACGTTTTTTAAGCATAACTACATTCAATTTTTTAAACAAAGTTATTATAGTAAGGATATAAATTTTATATCATTTTAGAATTACAAAATTGTCTTTAAATGATACCAATTTAATTATCAATCTATTAATTATCATACAATTGTTTGTCAATTTCTTTTAAATAGTATGTCAATTTTTAAATTTTAAAAATATGTTGCATTCTTTTAATGAAATTTAAATCTTTGCTTTTGTTGCTCCATTTATATAAAATTGGGCATTTCTTTTATTGTTGAGGTTGAAGATATGAAGGTCCATTCTATTTTTCCATGTCGAGTCGATTTCTATTTAAATTTGTCTATAATATACTTTTTGAAACTTTGTTGTATTTACAATTTATCTTTTAAAGTGAGTCAAGATATTAATTTTTTTGAAAAATGTTATAACTTTAAACTGTACCGCTCTTTCTTTTAAAATATTCATGCCATGCAGCACAATTTTAAGAAATGAGGATAAATTAATCCGGAAATTTAAGGCGAAATAAAGAAATAAAGTATATAGAAATTTGTATCCAATTTCTCTAAGGTTTCAAATTTATGTGTATCACAATTGAAACTCGAAGATAAAAAGTTTTCAAATTTGCAAGCCAAAACAAGATCCAAATGCATTTTTATTAATAGTTGAAATTCGTGTATAATTTTATAGGTGCATATGAATAAAATAATATCATTGTATAGGAAAGATATATACACAAAATAAAATATAAGTATGTTTTTTTTTATTAAAATAGTTGGCTGCGTAAATAGCCGCGTATTTTTAAGTATATGCCGTATAACCTTGCTACTGTAACTTTCTCCATATTTTCTTATTTTTTTAGTTAAATACGATACAGATTTTCGAACATTTTCGGAATTATTATTACCAAAAATATTCTGGTAATAAAGGTAAAGGTAAATATATAAAATTATACTTTGCTTAATTGATTCTAAAGTCTTATTGAAGATTTAATTATAAAGCTCAGAAACAAGATTGGTACTTTGTCTTTTTGTTTAAATAGATTTTAGTTAGCCAAATAGATTTCGAAAGGATTTTAAGAAGTATTTCTTTTATTTTTTACTGACACAGTGGAATTTCAATCTCCATGTATGAAAGTATTCAGTAATAAAATTCGCTTAAAATTGAAACGTACTTGTTTTCCCGAATTTGCATATCTCTCTCTCTATCTATCTATATATATATATATAGTTTTTTAATGAATATAAATAAAAGAGTTTTCGTATGTAAGACAATTTGTTAATGCAAATATTATTAGTATTGTGACTTACTTTTAGTTTATATGATTAAAAATTTCATCAGCCAAAATAGAAGCTGAGCTGATCGTACTCTAAGAGAAATCGAAGCAATTTCTTTTAAAATTATTTCCAATGGGATGATAACCAACTACAAAAAATAATATAGAACTCAGTTTTCTAACTTGAAATGTGTGGGAATTTATGTTAATGAAGATGACATCCCTTATGTAAAGAAATATCTCATCAAAATTAAAGATATTGTTCGAATTTGTGATATTTCTTCCTTGTACAATAAGTCTCCTAGGAAGGATGATAATTTGACAAATATAATAATGGATGACGTGTCAGTGATCCCCCCCCCCCGTACCATTTCATGACAACATTGAAGGATCCATAATATTCGAGAATCTTAGCGATAGCTCCATGATGAATCGAGTTCCTTTATTTGTATCAGAACGTTTAGTACCCTGTTAAAGAAGCTATAAAAGCCGAGTCAAGAGAGCAGAGCCTGCTACTTGATGTGCTGATTTGCTGCTTGTGTGCTGTTGTTTACTGCAAGTGCTATTCTTTGTGTAGAATAATGTATCTTCATCCATTATTGCGATTGTTGGACTTTTCACAGTACAACGCACAGCGAAATTTTGGATTATCCGTAGCAATACATTTAATGGAATGATAAGGATCAAAAAATAATTTGAAATAACTGACAGTAGAGAAATTTCATGTAACAGGACAAGAAAGAAGTATCTTCTTATGCTCAATGCTATCATTTTGCGATATCAGAAGACTTTTGGGAGTAAATTGTTTGTACGGAATAAAAGGATTTAAATAAAACAAAATAAATTAAACGGATAGAATGAAGTACAACTTGTGGGTGACTTTTTTTCTCTTCATAGGTTTTTCAGAATAAAGTTTGAATTACTTTTGCTATGAAATTTTCATTTCATTCTAAATAATGACTGAATTCAATTTGCCGAACGTATGTCTTACTTTCTTTTTTCTCATAAAGTATTTGATTATATGTTGACAATGTGCATTTAAGTGATATTTGATTGAAAGTGTCATTTTGTGTATGTATTTACTTTTTATGATTTTAGAGAGGAAAAAGTAAAAACATTTAAAAAAGCTACACTTTTTGTTACTCTTGATGAATTCTAATTGCTGGTTGCCACGGAGAAAAATTAAGCCTACTAGAAACAAAACAAAATAAAAATTACCATAGTAATAATAATAAAAAAACAACTAAACTAAAACAGTCATGTTATCTTCCGGAGCAGAAGTAACGGAAAAACTACAACATTAAATGCTCAGTTCATCATTTTATAACGGTACTCTGTGAGTTAAAGAATCGTGCTTTCATGCATTAGGCGTATAAACACATTTATTTTTATGATTTTTTTAAAAATGCCTTGAAATAATTTAAAGTAACGTGAAGCGTTCAAAATCTACATATTTATAATAAAGAAATATTCCATGTGAGAACTTTTAATGGCCATTTGAGTGTTTTCAATGTTTGAAAAAATTTATATATATGTGTCAGATGGAAAACAGGAACATATTTTAGCATTGAATATTTATTTATTATTTGTACTATAAATACATATAAATCGCGCAGAGTAACTGTATAGAAAAGATTGAACAGAGCTTAATAAATTAACATTGTTTGGTATCAGTTAATATACGTGATTCTCTAAATTAATTTGTGTTGTTTATGCCCATATTTTTTTTAAATGTTTTTAAAGTTGGTTGAAGGGAATGATATATGGGAGAAAAAAAAACACATCATATAATACTGCTTTAATTTCAATTCGTTTGAGAAGACGTGTGGTTATATTTAAAAATCCAAACTTAAATTCTCACAGAGAAATATATGAATTTACATTAACCTTTTGCACTCGGATAACTATTCTCAAGCACCTTTCAAGACTGTTCATCATTTTGAAGTTTTATTTATTCAATTTAAAAAAAAATTGATAGCCAAAAATACTCACAGAGTGGTAAAGAGATGTAAAGGAACAGCTGCATTCATGGAAAAAGAATCAAACCGAGAATGCTGGGATTTAAGATACATATTTAAGAACGATGCGACAAGCAACAGCTGAACCCACACATTTACGATTGCAGTGACAAAACTTCAAATGCTCTACGGGGAAAACATTTGCTTTTCTTACAGGTGAAATATAATAAAAACAAAAACAGTGTTAGAATTGCATTTATTGTTAAAAAATACCCTGGAATTGGGCAGTGATTGATAAAGGAAGTGAAAACAAATCTTGTAATCACCAGAACATGAATTATTTTCCTTCAATTTTTGGATACTTTTGACCGCATGCCAAGGATTAATCGCCGAAACGCTCGCAGTGGATCACGCGATATATTAATAATGCTGAATTTACTTCAAAGGTTAACATTGCGTAGTTATTGTATGCCTTGCAAAGGATAAAAACTTTATTAAATAGTACATGAGAAAATTTAGGGAGACCTCTCCTGCAGTTGCTTTCATATTGATTACAGTGTTTTCAAATGCTGCAGCTGTGTTATTAGCAATTATAGATTGAGACTTTTTCTAGTGAAATGCTTATTCATTTCAATGGACATATCTGCTACTTTTGGATTAGATGTTTATATTTCACATTGAAGTTAATTTGAATTCGAAGAACGGAATGCGCGGGATAGTCAAAAATTCCCTAGTCTTATTTCATTTTTGTCACATGTATCAAAAGAGACAGTGTAGCGTAGTGTAGTAATATCATCGTCCTTGCTCCTTACTTGTTTTGAAAAGGCAATTGCACAGAAAAAATTAAAACGTACAAGAATTTTTTTTTGTCCTTTATAGATATTTTCTGCTTTTGCTTCGTCTTTGCCCAGCTTTGTTGTTTTCCAAATAATTGCTAGTCCAACACTATTTATGGTTTTTACTTTAAAGATCAATACCCAATAATAAACCAGTAATCATGGTCTCGAAAAAACTTTCTCGCATACGAAATGATCTTTGTTGTTAGTTTAACATTGCCACAAAATCTTTTGTGGGATTCTCAGCGAGTTCTTGTTCATGAACTCCTAATATGCGGTTAATACACCAGCATCCGAAAATGGAGTTTATATATTAGACGGTGTTTTCCAACCGATTGAAGCTAAAATTTGAAACAAAAATGCAACTGTATCACAAAATTCCGTACCAAATTTCATATATTTTAAGTCATTGCATTTTTGAGTTATCATATTTATATACATTAGAAAATAAGAACCGACAGATGGTCAGTTCCTTAACGGATTAGGTTCCAAATGTTATAGATTTGCATTTTAGATGCTTAATCTGTTTACCAAAATGTTTCTACACAGCTGTCTTCACTTTGCCCTTACTGTAGCTGTGGGGAAATAGGATCCCCAATTCACTATGCCACCGAATGCCTACTGACTGTCTCATGGCACATGAGAAAGCCAGAAACAAATCTGGAGGAAGAATGGTACAGGAGAGTTGCATCGAATACCCTTTCACTCCATAGTAAACCATATTCATAAATACCAAGACCTTTTCAAGACTACACAATAGCTGAGACCAGAATGCCTCTTGTCAAAATCAGCTGAAATTATAACTTCAAAAGTCCCTCAAAAGTGCAGTTCTCACGAAGGAAATCAAAACCACAAGACTCAGACGGACGTTACAGATTTCTGACTCTTCAGTGATTATTTATATGCTTATGCATGTCATACAGATGTTGTCAATGTAACTTATCTATTTTTTCAGTTGGTAATTTCATTTCCCTGTAAGTTCAACCCTTAGTGACCATTTGTTTCAGTATTCTTGTCTCCTCCATCCAGTTATTACTTCACCAAAAAATTACAGTCGCGTATTATTTGACACAGACGGGATTCTCTCTGGAGAACCCCGGATGGTCTGTCGTCTCTTTCTTTATACCAACAATTTCTTTTTTCTTTTTTTTCTTCCTTCCATCTTGTGCTTATCCAACTGGTTAGATAACTTAGTGTTATAGGCACCGGGGGCACAGGATGGCGTTATGTTATGTCTTCACTTTGCAGCTATTATGTTATCTTATATTCGGACAATCGGACAGACAGATTTTTCCTGAATGGATTTCTCTCAAACTTTGATAGAAATCTACAAATTCAATGTAAATATCATATACCAAATTTCTTCTGTCTTGCTTAAAATATTTTTGAATCATTGTGTCCGTAGATCGATTAATCTACAGACAATTTTCCAAAAATTTTGGAATTCAGAAAGGTCTGAAACGGCAAAATTCGCCAGAATTTTGGAGTGGATTTTTGTGACGATTATAATATTTTCTTTATACTTCGCATATGAGGATGAAAAAATAGCAGTTGTAATTATAAAAGATAGAAATTTAAAGCTTATAACCATAACTGTAACTTAACAGGACATTTAAAAATACCATCATTCAAAATTTCATTTAGTTTTTTTTTTAAACGGCATGCTCACTAAAGACTTATTTATATCAGCATAGTTTTTTCAAATAATCATTCTTTATGTTATATCATTTATTTACATAGATCACTTTGTGTATTAATGTAAATTCAAAACGAAGCAAAACTTTCACAAACTGATACATTTTCTCAAAATGTTCCTGTAATGGTATGGAATTTTACGAATTTAGATTATTAAAAAGTTATTTCT
This sequence comes from Argiope aurantia, assembly GCA_026543865.1. NCBI lineage: Eukaryota > Metazoa > Arthropoda > Arachnida > Araneae > Araneidae > Argiope > Argiope aurantia. Next base: position 168,233 of record JAPMOR010111124.1, on the reverse strand, counting down.
AGTGCTCTAATCCTTTAAGCTATCTCATTTTGTGTCCTCGTCAGCTGAGTGCATTCTTCTCTTGTGAGTCTAGATAATTCACTTCAAAGATTAAATTAGAAATCTCTTGAATCATGTTTAGGACAGCTAAAACTCACAAACAACTTTTCTATTCAGTTCCTATGTACCTGTCAGCAAACATCCTGCCATTATTAATCTTTCACTTCTTGTTGTAATGTCTCGTAAGTATTGACACTTCAGGAATTATTTACATTCCATAAGTAGCAATTCGAAAAATATTTCTCGAATTGTCTTATTGTCATTGTGCCTTATCATATGTGAATGCATTTGAAAGAACATTTAATTAAAAAATAATTTTGTTCGCATTATTTTCTTTCTTTTTTTGTATTGTCTAAAGGACAGTGATTGAATTTAATTAACATGAAAATCTTTTCTCAGTCGTAGGTGGGAAGCTTCTATAAAGGAAGAGTAATTGCATATAATAATTGTGATTCCTTTTTTTGTAAAAATTAAAAGTTTTAATTTAATTGTGTGATATTTAATACTTTATATAGTTTTATACATTTGTGTGTTATTAATGTAGGAAGAATTTGATTAGTATTTAAGATCTCAAATATTTATATTAGTAATGTTATAGTGTGACCTCGGAGGCAATTTTTGATTTGCATCTCGAGTTGTGCATTATTTCTGTATAATGAAGAGGCATGAATTTACTTTTATTTGGATTTATTTACTGAATTTATTATTAACAAAAGGAAACTATCTTTTTTTATTATTTGATCTTTTGAATAGAATTTGTCAACATGGCAATTAATCTTGTTTATGATATCAATTAATTTCATACTTCAAATATCACAATTTAATTGCTGAATAAATTTCATGTTCGCAGAAATATATGTCAATATCTTTCAATTTTTTTTATTTTAGAAAACATATACATAGTCCCTTAGATTTAAAATTTTATCAGAAATACTAAGATGATAGAAATTTTTCAGATTATAATAGACTTTTTCTCAAAGCTTAATAGCTAGCTCACAGTATCTAATTCCATCTAATACGCTATTTAGCGCTGGCGGAAAGAGATTCGCAAAAGCTGTTTCCTTACTTCTAGAACATATAAATTATCTTGATCTTTTTCGTAATTTAGAACGAACAGGTGGAGCTTAAGAAAATGGGCTTTGACAGAATGAGGATACTAAGCATTTTATTAGAAAGGCTTACGTTGATCTGTTAAGACACGGAGAAATTATTAAATCGGAACTTTCCATAATAGATTAGTTCTATTAATGTTATTTTTCTAAAAGATTAAAAGTTTCATTTTATCAAAATTCATCTTTTCTTGAATAATGATTATTTAGTTTCTTATGTTAAATGAACTATAATTTCAAAATATCATTAAGCATAATGTTTCAATATTTTAATAAAATTTTCTGTATAATACTTTGTACATTCTAATAATTTTATGCAAATGACAAATAAAGTGATCAAATGTAGAGTTAATAGAGATTTACTTAAATAATGTATAAAAGTTGGTTCATTTCTACTTCATGTTTTTCGAAGAATAAGGAATTATTAAAGATTACAAGTTTGTCGAATTTCTTCTATTACGAACGATTTTCCGTTATAATAAAATATTACAAAATAGGATTCAAACTCTTATTGTTTATGTCGCGCCAAATTCAATGAAATCCTCAGGACTTTATTAACCCCAAACTGTAAGTGGACAGGAATTATTGAGAATTTTCTGTATTTACACAACATAAAATGTTAATTTAAAATGATTTTTGAAAAATATTTAAGATTATTTTTTATTATTTTGATTTAAAATATTAAAGAATTCGTATAAAAGAAAACAAAATTTTGCATTCTGTCATATAGCTTTTTCTCTCAGTTTCTTAAACTCTGTTTCTAATTTAAATGTTCAGATCGAATTTTATGTTAAGAAAATTTAATATCAATATCACCACTTTTTCAAAGCATTTTAAATGAATTTATTTACTGTTTTCGTAGATATAAGAATATATTATTAAAAAGTGCTTTTTAAAACCTCAATCAAAATTACAATAAATACTTCCTTTTAAGCTAAAGATAATTCCTTTCGAAAGAGAAATGTTGTACAGACAATAATACTGAACTTTCTATGTTTTTATAATCTTAGATAAACAAAGACTCATTGAATTGCAGAGGATGCTTCTAACCTAAAAATAAAATGTCTTTTGCAAATTAAAAGTAATTTTCAACATTTTTTTTAGGATGATAATATTTTGAGCTTAGGATCTATCTGTAATTTATGCGATGTAAAAATTCGCTCAAATCACTTTAGAAGGCAAATCACTGAATTTAGAGCTACCAAATTTGATATGTAATTTTATTTTTGAGATGTAGGAGACCACTGAATATTGGGTTTTCAAAATTTCAATGAGACTTTTAATCCATTAAATGTTTTCATGTCCTAAATAATCTCGGAGCCTATTCTGAAACAAAAATCACATTTATATTTCTTTAAAAAAAGTTTTATTTCTTTAATTTTAATAAATTTTTAGTTCCCAGTTTTATTTCCTTTTACGTAATTTTGAATAAAGAACTGTGTATTTCTATTGAAATAGATTTTTATCATTGTTTTTGACTGAAATGGTCAATGGCCTGTTTAGTTTGAAGTCGGGTTTCACAGAATAACATTTAATTTCATGATTAGTAAATTTATTTTTTATAAATATTTAATTTTGAATCTTTAAACTCATGAAATTATGCCATTTCATGAGTTTGTCAGCTTGATTTAAAAGCATGGTCGAAATAGTGTTATAAAAAATAAAGATGATAAATTAAAAAAAAAGTGTGTTTTATATATTTATATTATCATTTTACTATGTTCTGAGTTAGACACTCGAACTTCCTTTTATGAAATTCCTGTTTAGGTAAAATAATAATAATAAAAATTGAACTGAAAACAAAACCAGGAAAAAGAATCGATTCCAAATAACTGAAAAAAGAAAATATCGTTTTACGCCTCGATACCGTTTTTTCATGATTTCGGAAAGATTTTTGGACGCAAAATCGTTTGCAGGGAGAAAAAGCGTTCAATAAGGAAAGAGAATAAGCTGTTTTATTTACTGATACAATAAAGTGTTACTTATTGGCAACTACTTTTTTTCTTATCTTTTATGGGCCATTGGGATTTACGTTATAGTAATTATGGATGCCTGTCTTCTTTCGGTTCCTTCAAAAAGGTAATTTTTCGAAAATTTCTTTATTTCTTGTTTTTTAATAAAGTATTTCTTTTGATGAAAATTGGTTGGGATGTAAGACCACGATGCTCATTTCGACAGCGTAATTGTAAAGCTCTGTTTTGAACGTTTTTCTGTTGATTTAATTAAAAAAAAAATAGAAAGAAAGAAAGTTGGTGTTATTGGTTGCTTTTCGTTAATCCTACACAATGTACATCGTTGGCTTCCAAACAGCAGAATAGCAATAACACATTTTATAAATAACCGAATAATGAAACAAAAATTGTTTTGATTATAATTTCTGCAATAGAATTAGGGAGATCCATTTGGATTAAAACGAAACATCCTTTCTTTGAAAATGAGTTGTTAATCTGGAAGGTAACATTCGTTCAACATATCATATGTGCATGATTAGTTATGTAGAAGTGATTCTGGCTAAGAGTTTTAGAGGTAATCTGGCAGATTAAAAAATATTGATATAGATAAAATATGGACATTAAAATCAAAATTAATTAATGTTTGAATTTTGGAGCTGTATTGCAATCTCATTGTTATAATCAATAGAAAAGTGATAAGTTGTTCTGTAAAAAATATTTTAAACTATTTATTGCAAGCTAATTCAATAATTTATGCGATTTAATTGTTATTGTAATCTGTTACTTATTAAAGAAAATGTTTTTGAGTCACTGTTAGAAAATTACAGAGAGAAGGGGTGAACATAGATTCAATGTTCTTTGGAGGATAAAAATGTGCATTTTGAGCAAATCGTTCGAAATTTCACGAAACATTTTGAAACTTGAGCTATGTATTGGCGATTTGCTTGGGAGTTTCTAAAAATATAATTTCTCAAAAATGTTTTTTTTACCATCCTAAAATGCAGTTTAAAAGAATTCAATGGCACTACAATAATAAACGGTTTCTCTTAATTTGAAAAATTTTTTAATTGCGATTTGTAATAATACATTCCATTGTTGTAAGTAAAGTCAAACGATTCAACTGGTTTATCAAAGCTTTAAATTGCATGTTTTCCTTATTAAAAAATAATTTCGAAGTTACTGATAATTTTTGAGAATTGATCTTCGGTTTCCTGACGCATATTTTAATAATATAATATTTTGCCTTAAATTTTAACACTTTTTAAAAACTAATTTTTAAATTTAGCACGTAGTATTTCTTTTTTATTGCCCTATTATGCAATTGGATTTTCATTACATCTTCAGGGTTTTCAAACAAATAGTTGTTTTCTATCAATTTAAATTAAAGTATGCACCTTTTATTGATTCGCTTCTATATTTAACGAAAAACAGTTTTAAAAAGTATGTTCCACAATTGATTTTGATAGATTCATTATATAACTGTGCCCTGGGGCCCAGTTTTTTTCATAACAAAATAATTTATGCATGTTATAATTTATTTTGAGTAATAATTTACAAAAATGTGTACTTTATAATTAGTTTATAATTGATTAAATGAAGCGCTACCACAAATTCCTTGTTGAATTTTTGCACATTTAATCTTTTTTATATCCCCCAACTTTTTGAATTAAGCTATTGAAATTATATAAAGGGCGAACTGCATGAGTTATGGTTTATGAGATTAATTGGTTATACGTTATTAGCAGCAACTTTAAATATACATGCACATAATCAACATGCGTCTACTCTTCCTTTAACACATTATCAAAATTCATTTCACAATTGCACAAAACTAGTGTTTTAAATTAAAAGCTGGTTTCACTTTGCACAATTACTAGGATTTTAGATTAAGAGCTCTATCACCATTCAATTCCTACTCCTTCGTTGAATTCCTAATTAATGGAATGCTCTTAAGTTATTAAAATTAACTGATGAATATGAAAAACTGATCGATGACTTTGACTGCTTGTTATTAACAACAACAACTAGTTGTTAACCTGGCTGTTGTTATTATTATTATAAATTAATCACATTTATCGTAACATACGTAAAATAAGAAAGTCATCTCGGGTATGTGAAGGTCTATGCAATTTACAGTATCCATTTGCATATAATTGATATCTAATATCAAAATGCAATTACTTTTCACTTTTTGAGTAGTTAAAACACAAATATTATTAGACATTTTATATTCTTAAAGAGGTTGTATAGCGTTGCCTAGAGTTTTGTCTAATACTTTTTGGGGCTCTTCTAAATATTTATTTTGAATATAAGTATATACGTGATATTATATACAACAAAATATGCATTTTTTTAAAGATCGACAGAAACCAAATAAAATTGCAATCACAGGTTCACATATCAGGTATTTATTTAAGATATTATGTCAATAATACATTATTGCGTTTACATGCAAGCGATATTACAGACTGACAGGTGGACAACAGTTCTACCGATCTTTTTTCAAAAATTTACATATTAGATGCTGAAACTGTGCTTAAAATTTTATTAATTTAAGTCATTGCTATTCTGAGTTAATCGCGTTTAGAGGCCCGTGACGGTATAGATGGACAGTCCCTTACAGATTTGTCTCTAAATTTGATGAAAATGAAGACTTTAAATATTAAAATTGTGAACCAAATTTCATCCATTGTATTGTATTGATTACGTACCAAATTTCATTGGTCTAGGTCAAAGCATTTTAGAATTAGATTCTTCAAAAATGTTTTTTTTTTTGGACTCAAGGAAATTTGAGAGTGCAGACTCTTCTAAATGTCAAATTTGAATTTTCCTTCGATATATTTTTCTTCGTATACGAAAAAGTAAAATGTTCTCTTTCAAAGTCATCAGTTGATAAAAATAAATCTCGAATAAATTTATGTAATATCAGTGCACAACAATGAAAATATCACCCGTAATGCATGATATTTTTTATTTAAAAACTTATCAATACTTATAAACTTTTATTCAATACTTATTTTAGAAATCTTCTTCGATTATTTTCTTTACATAAAAACACGGATGATTTTTAACCTTATGAAACGTGGCAGACTAAAATGCATTTACAAGCCGAATAGCAACAGAATAAACTCTATTCGAATTTGTGTATTTCGGTTTTTCTTATTTTTGCTTATGATTCGTGCAAAAAAAAATATTCAGAAATATATTTCTGGGATTCGAATTACTTATGCACTGGAACGTTTCTTATGGCGCGATGCTCCTTTATATATACAATCTGCCAACTGCATCACACTTTGTATATCTTTCAAGGAAACCGTTGCTGTGGCGACCGACGGAAAGCCTGATTGAATAAGGATGAACCACAATTTTACTTTGGAGCATACCAAATTTGGTAGGTAATGATAAATTTTTTACTTGATACTAAAGATTATTTTTGTGGTGCATGTTCTGCATGCTGATTATTTCCTTGAATTTTAAGATGGCAATAGATGAATTTTGATGACGATTAAAAGTATATTTATTGAAAGAAGGAGCTTAGCAGATGGGGGAAAAAACTATAAGATTTCTTTTTGAGTAAAAAAAAAAATATATTCATAGCTTTAGGAAATGAAAGAAAAAGTAAGAAAGAAGGGTTGAAAGCGTTTTGAAATTTGCAAATATCTATGTTAAGTTTAATGATGAAAAAAAAATAGGTGTTTTTTTACTTTTAGTCATCATAAAAAACATTTAGATGAAGCTCTTTTTTGATATTTGAAAATATATGATTTTTTTTTATATTTGATATAATACTATGAATAAGGTGATTTTTAATAATTTATTTTATTCAAATCGTAGTTTTCAACATTTAAATATTTACAAAACGTTTCATCAGCTTTTAAAAATTTCTATAATATTACGTATTGATTTCAATATTACAGATAAATACAAAATTGGATTACCAATTAATTCTCCGAGAATATTCGTTGTATTTGATTTTATTTAAATCTCTTATGTGTAATTTGACGCTCGTGATTCCCTCAATAGAATATTTTGAAGCAGAAAATGAGGTTAGACATTAAAGTTGTGCTATTTTAATTTTTTTACACCTATTCTGTTATTTTTGTACATTGTATAATCCTGAAGCGTGGAGATCCATGCTTCAGGATTATGTCATCTACTAGGAATTTGGCGATTTGTGTAGCTTCCGCCGTCGGTAAAACTCTGGTGACTGCGTACCGTGTCAAATAATCGGTGCATACTACAATCCATTTGTTGCCGTCGTCAGATTTTGGAAATCGTCCTAGCCGGTCGATTCCGACGCGATGAAAAGGAGCGGCAGCTGGTGGAATAGGAACGATACGACCTGGTGGCTTCTGAGGAATAGATTTTCTCCTTTAACATTCTCGGCAATGCATCACATATCTTCGAACATTTCTGTACAAGCCTTGCCAATGAAATCGCTTTCTTATTCTATCATACGTCCTGGTAAATCCTAGATGTCCGGCGGTAGGGTCGTCATGGAGAGATTCTAGAATACTGAGCAGTAAATGCTTCAGAATCACTGGTAGAAATTTCCTTCCATACGGATCAAAATTCTTCTTGTAGAGGAATCCTTCGATTAATTTAAAGTTTCCCAGCCTGCTTGCTTCGGTACTTTGTTGGTCTCTTATTATTCTTGCCAATTCTGGATCTTTCATCTGTTCTTCTGAGAGATTAGTGAATAAAGTGGCACATATGGAGTCCCCAAACCATGAAGCATCGACTTTTAATGGGTTTCTGGACAGACTATCAGCAACTTTGTGTTTCCTTAAACTTTTGTTCATCACTGATATGTCGTATTCTTGGAGTCGTAGCGCCCATCTAGCGAGTCTTACAGAGGGATTCTTCTGTCCTGTCAGCCAACACGGAGAATGATGGTCAATGACGATCTTGAAAGCCTTTCCAAAGAGATATGGCCGAAACTTAGTTATAGTCCATATGTCCACAAGGCATTCTCTTTCAGTTGTGGAATAGTTTCTCTCCGCCTTCGTCGGAGTACGCGAGGCATAAGCTATTACTTTACCCTTCCCATCTTGCATTTGAACTAATACTGCGCCGATTCCGATTCCGTCAGTGTGAAGTTCCGTTGGTGCATTTTCGTCATAAAGGCCTAAGACTTGATCGGAGGTAAGATCTTTAAGTTATTAAAAGCCTCCAATTGTTCAGGTCCCCAACAGAATTTTGTGTCCTCTTCAGTAACAACTGTAGAGGTTCGGCTTTATGGCAAAAGTCCTTTATAAATCGTCAATAGTAAGAGCAAAGTCCCAGAAAGTTTAATGTCATGGATATTTCTAGGCACGAGAAATTCACTCACGGCCTTTATTTTTTCGGGGCCAGCCATTCACTGGACACTAGGTGTCCCAAGATATTTATCTCTTTTGCTCCATAGCGACATTTTTTTAGATTAAGGATAAAGCCTGCGTTCTGTATACACTGAAGGACGGTATTCAACCTCTGAAGATGCTGATCGAATGTTTCCGAGAACACCACAATGTCATCTAAATAGCAAAGACACATTGTCCATTTTAAATGTCGCAAAAGATTATCCATCATCCTTTTAAAAGTTGCAGGAGCGTTGCATAAGCCAAATGGCATAACTTTAAACTCGGATTATCCCTCAGGTGTTATAAAAACTGTTTTCTCACGATCGGCCTCATCAATTTCTATTTGCCAGTACCGGAGTAGAGATCCATAGACGAAAAATATTTTGCCCCCTTCAGGCAATCCAAGGTGTCGTCAATACGCAGGAAGGGATACAAGTCTTTCTTGGTAATTTTGTTGAGTCGGCGATAATCAACACAAAAACGCCAGCTTCCATCTCTTTTCTTGACCAAGACGACTGGAGATGACCATGGATTTTCTGATGGTTGAATGATGTTTTTCTCTAACATTTTAATTACCTCCTCACTGATAATGCGGCGTTCGGATGGGGAAACTCTGTAAGCTCTCTGACTAATAGGTAAGTGGTCGCCTGTGTTTATTCGATGTTTAACATTGAGTTGACTTCCTTTCTTGATCGAAAATTTCTGAAAACTTCTGGAGGAGATGGAACATTCTTTCTTTTTGGTCGATCCACAAATCCGGAGCTATCATCGTGGTACAGTCGATGACACCCAACTTTGCCTTTGAAGTGGTCATGGAATAAAGCGATCCATCGTCTATGGCATTTATGCAGTCTTCGCGTAATGGTTCGGCATACCCGATGCACATGCCTTTAGGGATGATCTGAGGTTCTCCTTGTCCGTTGGCAACCCATAGTTCGGTTTTTCCATTAAGGAGCGTAACTATAGTAGACGGAATTGCAACTTCCTTTTTCAAGAGGAGCATCCTATTTCCCTCTGCTATTAAGTCGATAGATCGATGGTTCTTATGGACTAAGATAGTAATCTTTCTGATAGAACGAGCAGGTACTGTATAGTCTTCCAACGTGAATAAACGGCTGGAGTCTGGAGTTTGGGATTCTCGAATGACATCATGAAACAAAAGCTCCGAACGGCCACAATCTATAACAGCTTGTGAGGCGCCCCAAAAGTCCCAACAAAGGATGATATCGTGACTGTATTGCGGCAAAACAATAAATTCAAGAGCTTGAGGTCGGCCATTGATTTCGAGACGAAGCGTACATTTTTCCACTGGTCTCACGTAATTTCCATCGGCGACATTTAAAAGAACATTATTAGTTGTCGGAAAAATAACTTTCTTCAGTAGGCGACGATACTTCTCCGAGATAACAGAAAATGAGGCTCCAGAGTCTACAAGGGTAGGTACTGGCTCAATATCGATGATTACTTCAATATTGTTTCCGGATATCTTTGCGGCACATTGTTGCAGCATCGGAGGATTTTTTTCACTAGCGGTCTCACCCCCAAAGAAGGTCGCACCGCTTAGTTTTCCTCATTTTTCCGGCTAGGAGATTGATGGGATCTTCTATAGCGGCGTGACGGCGATCGTCCTGGTGATGGGCTGGACGAGAAACTTCGGACTGCTGGTCGGCTGTATTCATCCGCATAGCGTCCCTCATTCGACGGCGGAAGGCCGAAATCTCTCCTATTAGCCCGATATGCCTCAAAAATAGCTTTGCGATCTCGGCAGTATCGAACTACATGACCAGGGCGGCCACAATGGAAACAGACGGGTCTTCTATCATGAGTGCGCCAGACATCTGTCTTCCTCTGTGGTTGCTTTGCTACGGGCGTAGGTCGTCTGGCAACGTCAGCATAGGAAGATCGGCATCTTGGTTTGACCTTTGTCCACTCTGGTGCTGTTTGTGACAAAGTAGCCAAAGCATTTTCTACTTCCTCTCGAACAATGGCTTCAATGCCTTGGTCTTGGAATTCAGGATCAATTACTGGCGATATGATTCGCTGGACCTCTTCTCGCACTATTTGAGTTATTAGTGATGCCAAATCCAGTTTTTCGTCAATTGCAGCCATTGGTACGACATTTGGAAGCCTTTAAAATTTCCTACTCCGGATTCTCTTTAGCTGCATTTCTTCGATTTTTCTACACCATTTTATGAAGTCCTTAATGGTGGTTATTTCTTTCGTCAGAAGTGCCTGGTAAACATCTTCGGTGACTCCTTTCATCAGATGAGACACTTTCTCTTCTTCTGACATATTTGGTTTGACTTGATGGCATAATCCCAACACGCTTTAAATGTATGATTGCGTGCTTTCGCCAGAGTTTTGAGCTCTATACTTGAGCTCATCTTCTGCCTTCTTTACATATTGCTATGTTTCCCCAAATGCTTTTTTTAAACCTTGATTTGAAAACGTACCAGGAAGTCAGTTTTTCTTCATTATTTTCGAACGCTGTGCCGTTCACTATTTTTGAATTGTTACGCTGTGCCGTCCAGGAAGAAGAACACATTTGCGAGACAGGTCATGTCATCCCATCTGGTGAATTGTGATAATCTGTCGTATTCCTTAAGCCATTTGTTAGGGTCCTGTCCCACTTCTCCTTTAAATGCAGATGGATTCCTGTATTGTAGCTGTGCTGTTGTCGTGATGACAGATTTAGTTTCCTGTTCCACAGGCATTTCTCTTGTCTTTCTGGGTGGTGGGTGATAAAGTCCAAATTCTGGTTCAAGGCCTTTAAGGCGATTACTTCTTCGTAAATGAGTTTCCACGCTGAATGGAATCGTACAAGGCGCCTCCAACAAAGAATGTCACGTAGAATCTCTAGTATAGAACTCAATGACGCACACGGAAGAAGTAGAGCTAAACTATTTTATTAACTCAACTCAGAACATAGTAACTGACAAATCTTCCTTGCTTTTATACTAGCAGAAAAAGTTCCAGAATACTTTTCTGGAGACAGTAAGAAAAGTCCAGAACACTTGTCTGGTAAACTAAAGAAATGTCCAAAATATTCTGGAACATGAAATAAAGGGAAACATAAAATCAAAGAATTAGATATTTACACAAATTGTACATTGCATTGTTGCTAGCGAGATTCGAACTCGCGATCTCTTGATTATAAGTCCAGTGCTATGACCATTCGGCCATGGAGACTTGACTGTGCCTCTTTTCAATGCGGCAATAAAAACTGCAAATGGATTGAATTTACATTCAATAACTTACATTCTCAACAATGGCTCCCGAATGAAATAAATAGGGTTAAATTCATGCCAGTTGTTTAGTTGAATGTAAACAGCTTTTGAAATCACCCAAATTTGTCAAAAGCATAATACGTGATATTTTTCTTTTATTTAAAAGAAGGATTTGTTTCTTAAAAATCTATTTTGAATTTCTACGAAAGAATAGAAGTGAAATAAAGAAAGAATGGAATGAAATTCTTCTTAAAGTTAAAAAAAAGTATACAAATCTTTTAGGATGTACCAGATTGAAAACCACCATTTACACTTTGAATCTCGCTTTAAAAAACAATTCCAATCTACGCATTCCGGCTACTCTTTTAGTCATTTATATTTTTCACAAGCAGAATCCATGAATTTTTTTCAGGAATCTCTGGGCCCCGGATTACTTACACACAATGATGTTTCTTATGGCCCTGCGGTCTTTTGTATATATAATCTGCAAAACATCTCACTCTTAGTATACCTTTCAAGGAGACTGTTACTTTGGCGACTTGCAAATACCGGTAAGCCTGATAGAATAAGAAGATGCGTTATTTTTGCTCCAATGAGGATTGGGCAAATGTTAGAAAACTTTTCAGGGTGAACTATTATTTATTATCCTTGTGGAATATGCGCTGCCTTCTTCTTATTATTTTGCCTTTTCCACCTTGGGGACACTTCAAATTTGAAGATGATAATCTTCCGAAATGGTGGCTGCTTCCCGCCATCCAGGTGGATACAAAAATGATGAGAATTAGCTACTTCCTACTATGTCTGGACGTGCTTCTCATGGGAAAGGTTGTACCGTGCCCGGTAATGGCTCTTAGGACTTAACCTTAGTTCCCACGAATGCTGTCATGACGGGTCCAGTCAGTCAGATTTTAAACATATACCTTAGTGGCAGGTCGGAGTAGCAAGCTACGATTATTATTTTGTCGCTAATGGTAATAAGGCAGATGATCATTAGATAAACTTCGATAAAGTTTATGTGCACAATCTTTGAAAATTTAAAAAATTCATATTTAAGTTATACTGATGATTACTTTTAAAATAAAACTTTTTGTGGAAAAATAAATATATTTAATTATTTTGAGAAAAATTTTTTTTTTTTAAATATGAACTTTAAAAATTGTTTGTTTATGGGTGTTCATTCTATCATTTTTTGAAATGAACTCATCAGTAAACGGAAAGGTGGCTTTAATTTATCGCAGTGATTCTACAACCTAAGTCATCTAATAAAAGAAATATTGGACTCTTTCCTTTATTTAACTATTTATTTATCATGTCTACTTAAATAATTTTTAATGGACAAATGCATTTTATTCCCCCTAAAAATGTTATGGAGTTTTAAGTTTTGCTGATATGTTTGATCTTTATTTATAAAAGATAGAATTTTTGTTTATAATCACAACTATTAAAATATTCTTTTGTATGAAAGAATTTGTTAAAATATTACATTAAGAAAATATTATCCTATCCAAACAGTATATCTACTAATAATATAGATGAATGTGTATGTATATTGGCATTTTGACTAATACTATCACAATTAGTCATCTATACATTCTATATTATGGCCTCGTGAAACCTTCACCGAACTGGTCTATCATTTTCTAACTATTTCTGTTTCAGTCCGTATTAGTACCAAATTTTTGAGTTTGTGCATATATTTTGCTGTTGCTCTAATCTAAATTTAAGAAGTTGACAATCCTTCATTATGAAATTATTGAATAACTGAATGTTACTGCAAATGAGGCGGTAAGTTATTGAAGGTGTCTACAGAAATTACAACGAATTTTTTAAAACAAATTTCGTAAAATTTAAAATTATTTCTTTGAAATTTTCACTACAGTTTTATTTTATTACCCTTGCACTTTAAAAAAATCAATATAAAAGAATTAATAATTTTCTTAATTTAATGGAAGAATTTATAAAGTATTTACAGAATCAGAATGTAACAGGAGCATTAAAAAAGTATCATAAATTTGATCCTCCCCCCACACGCTTCACTAATATTTCTAATATTACAAAATCACCAAGCACAGAATTACATGGATTTAATTAAATCTACTGCGTTAGCAGAACATATTTTTCCTAACCGAGCAGCTAAATGGATTTTTTTTCATAATGAGGCAAATGATTTTTAATTAAAGATTTTATTTATATAGCTTTATTACTGGAATATTATTTTTTCTTAATAAGTATAATTTTTTAAAAATTATTTATTTTGGATTAGTTTTTGAGTATTATTTCTGAATCCAATTTTATCCTAGATAAGATTTTTGATGATAAGTTCCTTAGGACTTTCCTTGTTTTTGTTTGTTTTCGAGAATACTTTTGTAAATATCCCATCCCAATCACTGATGAAGTTAAATTGAATACGCAAGATTTTTATCTGTGAATTATCTGCCTTCTTTTCATTCATTGTGAGATGGTAAAATTCTTCATAAAAGCTCTCAGCTAAAATTACTATCACTGCATCGTCCATTTTCGATAAAATGGGTGAAATATGATATTTACTTAAGATGATTCAGACAATCTTACATAGTTCAAAGTTCTTTGCAAATAGAAAAATTTTACAATATTAAAATTCCAAAGATATACCAGATTAAATTTTGATTGAGTAGTTTTTCATGTCATTCTAGTCGAATCAAATATTATTCCAAACAGTATTGACGATTTTTTAAAACATAATAATATTTTCAAAGTATAATTCGAAATTATTATTTGCTTTTCTTTAAAAAGGCTTTTAATAGTATTTTGTTACAATATAATTTTTATTAAAAATCTGATCATAAAATTATGATCTGAATTTCATTCATATAAAGACTGTAATGGTTACATAACTCTATTACCTTCCCTTTTGATACAACAGATGGCGTTACCTTATTATCATCAACGTATATTTCTCATGATCCTTTTTAGGGTCAATATTAGATTGTATTCTAAGTGAGTGTTGCGTAATTTCATGTTCGTGTCTGTTTTGTCTTGTAAAATGGGGTACTTAGAAAATAATTAAATAACTGTTTCTGAAACTCGTCTATTATTTTTATCTACCTCATAATGAAGTTATAAAAGTCTTGCCCCTTTACAAGATGCATTTAATACAGAAATATTTAAAATTTCTTCACTGTTATTTAAGAAGGAAAAATGTGAATTCAATGAAAATTCAAATTTATGCTGATATAAACTTTATTTTTCTTTGCTTAATTTAATATTAAGTATTTTCAAATAATGCGAGCGTATGGATAAATTTAATAGCAAAAATGTATAGTTGTGATGTTTCAAAATTACTAAAGCATTATGCAGATTTGATGAAACAATAATATTGTAAGGAAACCTGTTTTAACTTGGAGCAGACTGAATGGCTCAGTGCTGGAATGCTATGAACTGAAAGAGATTTTTTTGCTGGTTCATATCTGACTGCATGCAAGTTGCCTAATAATTATTTTTTATTTCTTTCTGTTAGTTACTTCTGTCCTCGTTTGTTCTAGAATATTCTTACAATTTCTGTATCTTTCTAAATCTGGAAGATTCGAATCAATTTCGTCTTGTAGATAAAAACAGATGTACGATTTAGTTTCTGATTTAAGGTTTAGTTAAGGTGAAGCCTCGAGTTGAGGTTAGCATGTGTTATTTTTGACTTTAGTTAACACACGGTTTATTTATGCTAACTTCAGCTTCACGACAATATGAGTTGTGAAAATAACCAAATAACTTAAAAAAGAAAAAAATTGTCACAAAATAAAGAAATGCACTTAAAAAATAATTGAAAAAAAAGGAATAATTATTAGAATGCTTAAATAATAAATTTTTTAAACTCGAAGCAAATCTAAAAGTTTCTAAGATGTTAAAATAAAAGTAGTTACAAATATATATTTCATTTCATACATAATAATTGTTGCTGCATTGTATAAATATTAAGGCATTCTGTAAAATATCTATATTTTATCTAAAGCATTATTTAAAAAACGTAAACATTATAAAATGAAGAATGAATTTTCATTAGAACAGGAAACGGTATATAATTTCTAAAAGCATTCTATTGAAAATAATATAAATATATAAAAGAATAACTGATAGATTGAGAGAGATAAAGGCATGATAAGATAATAATAAATATATTTTTAAGGAAATCATTGCTTAAAGTGAGAATACCCTGCTTTTTATGTACTCAGTTGTTCCCTATTGCGTTGTCTGAAAGTGAACAAGCCAGATCATGCCTTAAATACACTGGTATAATATTTCTTAATTGAAGATTCATTAACGCATAAATCAATTTAGTAATAATTCAATTTTCTTTCATAACTTTTCCTTACAAGCATCTAATATTTCAAGCCTTTACGAATTATTCTAATTAATATAGCTTACACTATTAATATAATAGATTAATGTAACTTAATAAAGACTAAACAAATGACTACACTTGACGTGTTTTCATTATGAATAACTAATTAGCGAAGTAGCCGGCATCTTTTTAGTATCAAAACTTTATAGGAGTATGTAAACGTAATTATATTGTTAGTAATAGTTCATTGATGGAATATTTGCCTTAAAGAATAAGCTATTTCGTCCAAAGCATTGTTTTTCCTGATTATTTAGCTACAATATGCAATGTATAAATATTTAAAATGTTATAATTAATGTCTCATAAAATTAAAAAAATATAAATTTAAGAAAAATTCAAATTTATGTGAAAATGAACTATTATTCCTGTACTGAGTTTATTGTTGTTTACAGCTAATGTTCACGGAAGGACAAATTTAACTGAAAACATTTATGACTAAGACGTAGTTATACAGACTGAATGAAAAATTATATGATGATTTGCAAATCAAAATCAAATAGCCTAAAAAGGAATATTTTTCAAAAAAAAAAGACTAAGGAAATTATTTTTAAAAAACTGTTAACTGTCAGAATGTTCAAATAATAAATTGTGCAATCTTAAGAAAAACAATTAAAGAAATCAGAATAAAAATAATAAAGAAAAACAAGAGTTGATTTTATTTTTTCAGATGAATTAGATGTGACTCGCGGTCAATACTTCAATCTGCATCAGATATCCATCATATTTTGGAAATAATCCATCAAAGGGTTGGTTGTCCTTTGTTCTGTGTACTCTTCTATGCTTTTATATATCGAAAACTTAACAAAACAAAGAGATGAATTTAATGTATGATTGCCACATCGAAATTGTAAATTTCTGTCCTACTTTGAACCAAATATGTCAGAAATTGAACTGTTTAAAAATAAATAAAAAGGGAAAGAAATAAAACGAAACGAAATAAAAATGAAATCCTGAAAGTGAATATTTGAAACCGGGAGTGGCGTGGCGTAGCATAGCGGGGGCGGCAAAATTTAAAAATAAATAATAGTAGTATCTTGTAATATTAAATCTTAACTAAACTTTTGAATCACTTCTTTTCCTAGGTTTGTCATTTCATTTAGAATTTGACTGAAAGGTTTACTTGTATAATATCAGCTATATTGCTAAATTCGGACAATACTGAATTTAATTTAGAGTACGATTCTGCCGAAATTGAAGAACAGGAAAGACTTCAAGCTTGAACAAATTCGACTAAGGACTTTCAAAGTTGCCAGAGGAAACGAAAATAAGTCAATTAAAATCTACCTACTTGAATCATTCCATTTTATTGTGAAATCGAAGTTGAAAAATATTCTGCTTAACAATATAGTAATGTTCAGAATATTTTTCGCAATTGCCATTTGCAATACTAACTGTGAGAGAAGATTTTCAGCATTGAAGTTGATCAAAATGATTTAAGATCATCAATAATCACTTCAAGGTTGACCAATTCATCCATCTTATCTATTAAAAAGAAGTATATTATGCTATAAACATTGATAGTCTTATAAAAGACTTTGCTCTTAATAAAAACAGAAGGATAATGTTTTAGACAAAGGTAAAGATTTTATTTTAAATTTTATTATTATTTCAAAGCAAATATATATTGAAATAGAGTAATTTTAGCTCTAAATGGATGTTTATTTATGTTTTAAATTCTATTCGCTATTATGTAATAATAATTTAGTTTTGCAAACCTATCATAAAAGTGTATAAATCAATAATTGACAAATGTATAAGACCCTTGGGTTTATTATAATAAAAAGATACAACATATATAATATATAATAAAAAATTTATTCTTACAAAAATGTTCTTTAGAATTTAAATAAAGTTTAGTTTAAATTCCTAAATAAAGAAACGGTAAATCTGGGCTACACCCCAAGCGGTTGAAATCCACTTTTCGCCATTGGAAATCGGCAAGATTTAAATTTTTGAATACATCCCAATTTCAGTGAATGATATAATAAAAGGCTTTTAGACCTGTTTGTTAAAACCAGAAGTTAAATTTGTCTCGAACGATCTCGAATATAATACACAGAACCAGTACTTTTTCTGAAAACTCTTCAGTAGAAATACAATTTTGTGAAGATCTCATAACGCAAAATTAATTAAAAAGTTTCATTCCTTAAAGCCATCTCATTTCTCCGTCCTAGACATTTAGTGCATTCTGTTCTCTCAGGTCAAGATGATTCAGCACAAGGATTAAATTAGAAATTTGTTAATCATGTTTGCGTCAGCGAAAGCTCACAACCAACTTTCCCCCTTCAGTTTCCGTGTACCTGTCGACAAATCTCTTGCCACGATTAATCTTTCAATTGTCCTGGAATGCTTCGTGTTTCTTGACATTCAGAAGTTACTGTATTTCCCTAAATAGGGGATCAGAGGGTTTGTTTCGAATCACCTTTATTGTGACTGCGACGGCAAGATATGGTGCTTCTGAGTGAAATAAATCAATCATTAGTCTTTATTTTGCAGTTGGGATAACAATATGCGATCAAATGTTAACTAAGATTAATCATAATCTTTTGTAAATATAGGTAGAGACATTTGAAAAAGTAACTGCAAAATCTTTTATAATTGCGATTAAGATCTAAGGATCTTAAATCTTTTACTAATTGGGATTAGGTCCTTTTAAATATTGGGATTGTAAGAATTATATTATTGGATTTGAAAGTTCTATTATTTAATCTTTTATTAAAATTATGGATTTGATGAATTTCTTTTTTTTGTTTAGGAGTGAAGATGTGGAATTTCTAGTGATAACAAACTAGAATTCTTATTTACTGTTAACTGCCCTGTTATTTTTCAATACTTTTAACATAAATTCTTTTTCCGTATTGTTTAGAATATGAAATGTTATGCTTATTGTTGTTAAGCGAAACTGCCGTTGAAATTAAGGTTCAGGTATTATATATCATATAATATGCTTATTTGTTATATTATAGACTTTTAGTGTATTTGTGTAGTTTTTCTTTGGCGACCAATTTGTTCGCCCAGATTATCGACTTTTTAGGTTGTTAAAGGTTTAATTTGTTATTCGATACGACTGAAAAATAGTATACTGCAAATTAATATATATTAATTTGAATATATATATATATATAATGAAATAAAAGCGAATGTGAAAATTCTGCTACTGAGTTAATGATTGGTAAAAATACGCGATTGAATGTTTTGATGTATAGCTTGAATTCCTTCATAGCATTTAGAAATATTTTTTCAGATAATGTATAACTTGAATTCCTTCATAGTATTTAGAAATAATTTTTCAGATGATGTATCAAATTGAATTAAAAATATTATTTCTTTTAAATGAGAAATTATTCAGAAATGAAGTTGATGTCATTAAAAAGATAATTTTTTAAGTCTTAAGATAATGCAAAGATCTTTTTTGTAAGACGATTGTTTTAGAAAATATGAATATCAATTTTCATCGGAACTAGACTTAAAATTAATGTGCGGTCGCCAAAACTGAAATACTTTGAAACAATTTGTCGGCAATTTTTAGCAATCTCTAAAAGCGATTTGTTGCTATTTCTAGTGTCTATCCGGAAAAGCAGTTTTTAGTCGAGTTTTTTGACGATTGGCACGATTTTGATGTGCTTGTTGGGAAACCGTTAATTAATCTTAAACCTTTCCAAGATTACTTATCTCGAGATGGTTAAGCCTTATTTTTGCGCTCGATTAAACTTTTTGTTTGAAGTCTATTTCTTTATTTCATTTATATTTTCTTTCTCGTAACTGAATTTACTTTTTGGTGAGATAGCGAAATATCTACAGATTATTTCTAATAATATTTACAGATTATTTCTAATAATAATAATATCTAATAATATTTTATCTGTATTGGAATGTCTAGTTTGCTGCCTGGTGTGTTGATTGTATTAATTTGAAGTAAATATCTTATTTATAATTTGGTGTTCGGGTTACCTCAACAAAATATTTTTCAGCTTGAATTTGTAGCAGACATTAAAGAAGAGTTATTTTAGTAATCTCGCACTTGATATGTTTATTGAGCACATGAATGTTCTGAATGAAGTGGAAACCAGGACATGAAAGAACTATTAAAAACCAACTGTCTGCTTTATCTATCTTGTAATTGTGTATTTCTTTGCACATCTCTACAACTTTACTTTTTTATGTAAATGCGCAGGTAATAAACATAATCCTTTTTTTTATCGTAGCTTAAAACAATGAAGAAAATCACGTAATTAAATATTTTAACGAACTATGAAAATGGTTTGAACACAAAAATTTGAAAATGAGTAATTGAATGAATTTTACTACAACAATAAAAAGTATTGTTGAAAAATTATGCAAATTTTTTTTAACTACAAAGTTAATATTAAGTTACGAGTTATGCAAAAATATCAAATGATTAATGATTACAAAAATATAAGAAACATTTATTGTAATCTACAGAGAAGAACGAACATTACGATTTATTTCAAATCTTGTTTACGATTACATATTTTTTTATATTTTTTATAGAATTACTACCACAACAAAATTAACAAGGACAAAATTTAATTATTTATTTCAAAAATAAATGAGAATCTTTCACAAATAAAAGTCAAAATTCTGGAAACAAATTGGGGAAAACTAATTGATGTATTAAAATAAAACTCTTTTTAATTTTAAAATGGTGTAAGAATAATTTATCATGCAATAAAATGTTCAAAACTTTTCTCTGTAAAATGCTGAGTTCTATGAATATTTGCTTAAAATTTCAAAAAAGAAACTGCATGGAGGTTAAATTTCTCAAACATCAAAATGTATTCCTCCAAACTTGATAACAGTCCGGTCTGATGAATGCTAAAACATGAACACTCTCCTTTATTATCAGTAGAAAAATTCTTATTCCTGAGTTTATACGACGCTTTATTAAAAAAATAGACAAAAAACATTTGTAATTTAAAAATGCAAAAAAGGGAAAATATTGAAGAAAAACCATTAAAATATTTCAAATATACTAAAAGCACCCTATTTATTGCTGATCATGAAATTTGCCACAAACCTATAACATCGAATGTGGTTTATAGATGTTTAGAAGTTCACTACTTTATAATGCTACTAACGTTTTAAATTAATTTTGGAAAGCATTAACAAATGTTTTTTACTTAAAGAAAGAGCCTTCTTGGGTAAATTTAAAGACGCATAAAAAATTTCTGGTTTTCAGATTATAATATCACCTTTTATTAATGTCAACGTTTTTAGGCTACGTTTTTTCAACTATGCATAATTAATAGGTAAAATGAACAGAAATCAGTAACTCTTTTTTTTTCATATTTCCTCAATTATTCTGTGCTAAATGTGCAGTTTCTGTTAAAGGTCTTTTAAATGTGTTCTGCAAGTCGCCAGTGGGAGCTTTTATTAAAAAAACTTTTTTACGAAGAAAAATAAGATATAAAGCCATTTTCGGTAAATTGCCTAATTTGCAGAACTGAAATAAAAACCTGACAGCGTAGGTTGCTGAAACAAAATGGCTTTGAAAGAAAGTGAGAGAGGGAGGGAGAATGAAAGATTAAAGTTACATTTCACTATGTGGAGAAACAAAATAATTTACTATTTCTAAACTGTCTATTCGAAACAGTTTCCTGTCCAAAAATATTTTCGAAATCATAAAAGAATGCCATTAAGGTAAAAGAGGATTATTTTTGTAAATTATTACAAATCATTCGTTTTTCTGAGAATATTTTACAACATTTTCAAAGGAAGAAACTGTGTTATTAAGCGAATTTTGTAATCTGCTTTTACGTAGTAAAAAATATTTCTTTACCATCTGGTATCGATAAACACCTAGTTTTACGAGGTTAATAGTTTTTAAATGTTTAGTTCGAAATTCCTAGCTGTTGTTTGATAAAACCGAAAACTGACAGTTTAATGGAAATAAAGTTCCGAAATTAACGCAAGATTTGAATTTTCCATGATTCGTGCAGTAAAGTGGTGACAACCCTATTAAAAAACCTTTTGATAGATGACAGTTCAAGGTTAGTAAAAATGAAGCGTTACGCGATAGAACAACGTCTTTTCACTGTTGAACAATATTTAAAAAATAATGAAAGTCTGGTGACTACAGTTCGAAAATTTGAGATCGTGTGATTTAACACCTTTGGATTTCTTTTTATGGGGTTATTTCAAAACAAAGGACTATGCCATCAAGCCCAAAACCACGCGCGCATTGAAAGAGGAAATTCAACGCTGTATCAACGAAATTCAGCCACATTTATGCAAAATGGTCATGGAAAATTTCAATAAAAGAATGCGTATGTGTCAGCAAAGCCATGGAGGCAATTGCTTTATGTGTTACATACATAACCATAGCCATACATAACCTTATCCTATATACTTTACAAATGAATAAAAATACAACAATTTAAAGGAAAAAAATGTTAATTTTTGTTTAATTAAAATCTTGCGTTAACACGCTGTTCTAAATAATTTTTTTATATGTTTGCTAACGCTTTACTGAAAGAATGGAAGCAAATTCGAACCATTCATTAATTTTGGAGTACCCTTTATATATTCGTGCATAAATAAAGGGCATTTTCTAATTTTTCTTGGTAAAGTATTTTAATATTCAGTATCCTGAGCTATGTTTCTTCACATGAAGAAATTTAATTGGAAGCATAAATTATTAGCATATTAATCACATATTTAGCAAACTTATTTAATCATCAATATAGTTTTTTTCTAAGTAGAAATGTCTAAAGCAAAGGAAATCTGAATTTAATTTTGAGGAGAAAACTGAAAAATATAAAGTTAGGTATTAAAAAAATATCACGTCAGTATGTATGCTGGATAAAATAATAATAAAATTTACTGAAAAATTGAATAAAATAACTTATAAGCAAAGCTACATTTTCAATAATATTATTTAAAAATATTTGAAAATAATTTTAAAAGAGACAATTTTTAAAGTTTTCCAAATAATAAAATTTTTGAAGAGTAAAAGTTTTTTTTCTTCTTCATATTTCAATTATTTAATTACCAATAAAATTCTGCTTCTTTTTTTACTTAGCAAATTCATCTAAGGTGAAAGAAAGCTGAATTAGAATCTTGCAAAATTAGAATGAAATTAATGATCTATAATTAGAAATCAAATTAAATGTGCAGTTTAATCTTTTCATAAAAAAAGTATCAATTTAAAACTGGTGTGAGAAAATATTTCATGAAACAAAATTCATGAAATGAAGAATAACATCATTCTATATGATAGAATTGAGAAACATCTATTAAAAAATTGTATAGCATCAAAATAAAAATAAGTGAAAATTTACTAATGGAAGAAGTCTTAGTTTATGAAAGAAAGAAATGAAAAAAAGAAAAAGTAATTTGCATATAAGATTTCATTTATAAAATTTTAAAAATCAAGAAAAGAATAGTAAAGCAGTTACATTAATATTATTGAAAAAGTAATTTTTTAAATTTTAAGATGGCTCAAAATTCTTCTTTGAGGAGTAATATTTTCAAAAAATACTGAGGAAAAATACCAAAATTTTATTTGAATTCTGTTTAGTTGAAATTTTAATTAACTTTTGAGCTTTTCTTTTGGAAACTTGTTTAAATTTTGAACTTAAGACTTAAATGTGTGTTTTTTCTTCCATTTTGAAGAGCACTTTTGTAGAATGAAATTTAATCAAGAGTGGAAAAAAAATTGTAGTAATACACATTTACAAAATATTTCACTTTTTGATTCCTCAGGTAATCTGTACAAATAATTATTTTTTGTTCCTTAGCTTTCGCCAACAGAAGATAATCACGCTATTAAATATTTCATAAAATAATTTAAGAAATGAAATTTATTATTTTAGATTATGCAAGAAAATTATTTAAAAAAAAACTAACAAAATTTTTCAAAATATTGCTAATGAATTAAATAATTATGAATAAAAAGACAAGTTTCAAAATTTTTAAATGGTATAAATATGTTTCTTTTTGTAGAAATATTTTCAAGAATTTTTGGTGAAAAATGTGAAACATTCGACTAAATTTTAAATTAATTATAATTAAAAAAGCAACATTGATGTATATATTTCTGTGAAAAGTGAGATGACTCTAGGATTTATCACTTGTCCTATCGAGAGCCAATACCCAAACACTATATACAGAAATATATAGAGATAATTTGAATTATCTGGATGCCGCGACAGCATTGGCAGAAATTGTGGTTAAATTCTAAGGTTCATTATTAGCCTCTGTATAACTTCTCCTCTCTCCCATTGGAGGCATCGGTAGTAAGTGTTGGGGGATAGCCAATCTCGGGCCTCTACTATACCCATCAGGGCAGCGAGAACCAATCACCATACCGGAAGTTTCTCATCCTCATATCTGAGGTGCTTCTCGGTGGGAGACATTTCAAAAATTGAAGCTTTGGTCAGAGCAGACCTTAGAATTTCTACACTCACTTTCAATGCATTCTCTATCGCATATGGTCATTTGGGCACTAGTGTCCACCTACACATCTAAGCTACATTTGAAATTCATTTGCGAAAGCAATCCTTTTCTAAATGCGCAGACCCACTAAATGGATATGTTACAAATTTATGTATTTCTGGAATAATAATGATCATAGAGAAAGGGAGAAACTCCTAATTCATGTTTTAAAATTTAAACAATGTTCAGCATTCCTTAAATATCGATTTATTTAAATTTCTCAGCGAATATATATTTTCTATGAAATAAAATACAGGAACTTTTATGTCAGTCTGATCTAACGCATACGCATGATGCGAGTCTGATCTTTTTATCTCTCACGCACACGTAAACAGGTGTACTCACAGGCATGATGTCAGTATGATCTCTCTCCCTCCCACACTTTCTTATTTTCGCTTATATATGGAGGTTTTTTGTAGAATGGAAGAAAACTGTTGGATTTTTAAAATAAACCAGATTAAGTATGGTATTAATGAAATTTAGCTTAGCTTCAATTTTACTGAAGCGCTATATTTATTTATTGCACAATTTGCTGTGTATTTGATACTTAACAAACGTGCGCTACTGATGTTCAATTATCTACCAGTTTACTGATCTACATCTTATGATTAATGTTCGAAAATACAAGGGTTTAAAACAAGCAGCTTTCTGCAAAGGTATAAAAAAATTAGAGTTTTCTGAAATGTAACATTTCCTTGCAGATATTTCTTTATTTGCATAGTAGGAATCTGTTTCCACAGATTTTCAGGATTGTTTTCTGTCTAATTATAGGTGTTTGCTTTTCTATGCGTTTATTCTCCAAGACCAACTATACGTAATGAAAACAATGAAGAAAATTCTTTTTTGGTGTTTGTTTGCACTTAGTTTTTGCTAAAAAATTGTAGCTTCAGTTAAAGACCACTTAAATATGTACTACAAATTTAATGCAAAGTGCTTTCATAGGAATATCTTCTTTAGAAGGAAAGGAAAAAATATAACGCTACATTAGGAAAATTGCTTTATTTCTAAAACTGAAATAAAAACTTGAAAACGATGCTTATTGAAGCAAAATTGACTAGAGACTATGAAAGGTAAATAAAAGTAAATTACTTTTTATTATATGCTTAAATAAAATAGCTTAATATTTCTTAATTCTCATCTAACTGTCGAAACTCTTTCCCGTCCTAAAATGTTTCCAAAATCATAAAAGAATGGCGCAGAGGTGCAAGAGAAAGACTTTATTATTTATCTGAAATCGATTGTTCTTTTGAGAGTATTTTAAAGTATTTCTTAATCAGTAGTTTTACCATAAAATGAATTCGAAAATGAAATTTGTAAAGTGCTTCTAATTTGAATGAAATACTTTTTTCGTCAGCCGCCATTGGCGACCATCGAATTTGAGAAGAATCATGGTTTTCTTGGCTCTTCAACTTTTAATTCGAAATGTATACCCATTTAAAATTTGAGTTTTGTTGTTAGATAAGATATAAAAATATGATTTTAATAAAAACTAAAATGTATGGAAAAGTGAATAACTTTTTTTCAATAATTGCTTTTGAAATACTATTTATTGTGATCAGAATGTATTCAGATTGCTTCTTTTAAAATACGTCTATAGTAGATAGGGTCTTCAAAATTTTATCAAACATTTTTCCTACTTATGTAGACATATGGTAACAATTAAAAATTTATTTCATTTTATTGTCGTGAAAATAAATTCATTTTTAATAAGTTAAGAATTTCAACTTTGTTTATTTTCAAAATGGTCAATATAATTGAGATTACAATTTATTAAAAGCAAACTAAATTTACAACAAAATATTTCAGTTGTTGAGAAAAGTTTTTGCACCAACTACTTGGAAAAAATAAAAGCGTTTGAATATAATAAAATGTTTAAATAAAGTAGAAAATCCATCATATATCCATCATAGAAAATACATCTTATTAGAAAATACATCATCATAGAAAATACTCTTGAAAGCATTCTGTTTCGTCTAATCATGAAAATATAATTTTAGTTAGAGAATTGCCCCCCAGTGATCGTTAGCTAACAATTAGAGACACAATTTAAAATGTTCTTAAATGGGAAATGTCAAAAATGACAAAAATTGTGGAGGAATAATTCATAGGCTATGCAAAACAATGATGCATTTTTTTCATAGTGCCGTTATTATTTGTGAAGTGTTTTAAAAAAGGAGGAGCCACAAGCTCCGTTTTCACTTGATATACCACCGGATGACTTTTTTTCTACTTTTTCCACATTGGAAATTGTATCGGCATTGGTGGTCACCGTTTTGAGACCATTAATCAGATTTAAAAAATTAGTTTCGAACTCTGAAGGGGTTTTATAAAAATAATTTCTGTTTTGATGGCTAGAAAAAGCATTGACAATATTGCATTGCAGTCTAAAGAGATTATTTTGAATAAAATACAATACATTTTGTATTATGCTACCATTTCAAGAACTTTTTAATCCAATATTTTGAGTTAAATTTCTGCATACGGACAAATTTAACGGCACAAATTTATAACAGAAAAAAGTTAAAAATGCAATCACTAAATAGGATGAAGTAGTAATAAGCGCACTCAAACATGCTTTCATTATTATTTCTAAATTTTTTAAGAAATATTTCTAATACTCTCAAGATGAAATTGGCCAAAAATATAAATCAGGACAAAAATATAAATTATGCTTCTGGTGATCGAAGTATTCTAAAAATTCATAATATGTATGCAATGATATTAATGATTTTCAGTGATTATAAAAATCATCTGAAAGAAGATATTTTGTAGTCACTGTAGAGATAAAAATTAACATTCATCAGAGTAAATTTAAAAGTTCTAAATCTTGTAAAGAATAGAATTACTGCCATTAAATGGATTGTGTATTTTGTAGCAAATGCCTTTTTCCAAATGTTTTGAAAAGTCATAATCAATCTTCATTACTGATTAATTTTACCACTGGTTTGACGACTCCACTTGATTTTGATTTGTTCGTGACAAGCTTTCTTTAGCTTTCAGTTGTCTTAAAAGACGATATAAAATAAAGATTAATTGTGGCAAGAGATTTGTTGGTGGGTACATGGAAACTAGATGTTAAAGTTGATTGTGCGCTTTAGCCGACGTAACCATGATTAACGAGATTTCTAATTTAATGGTTGAACAGGATTATCTTGACTTACCAGAGCAGAATGCTCTCTGATATAAGAAGCAAAAGTGAATGATTATTTAGGCAATGAAGTATTCAGAATCACTCACCAAAATTCTATGCTAATAAATTTACATTTGTTCCGCTGTTTGAAAGGAGACGAATCATCAGTGACTGCTGTTTCCTCAACTTTATTTTATTATGTAAAATGATCGAGTATAAATTATTGGCCATCATAGTTAATCAAAATAAGATGAAGTGCTAATTTTAATTAAAAAATTTCCAATATAAATATTAGTTCTAGTATGAACGCAGTTATAAGTTATTATTTCACTTTTTAATTGCTTATATATAACAGTTTAAATTATATTTGTTGAAACGTAGTTGAATTGTAATCTTTCAGAGCTTTAATTGATAAAAATAAAGAGATGTGATGAGCAAACAAGGCGAGAAAACATAAAAATTTTATGACCTTTCTTAACCATTTATAACAAAAAATGTTTTTACATCACATTAAAAAAACTAATGTTATCTTTTTTATAATATCAGTTAGTTGCACTACATTTTTTCTTTAACTTCAGTAACTTTAAAATATATGTCAGTAAAACAGGGTTTTGTTCAAGAAATTCGTATTAGAACAGAGCGAAAAGAACAAGTGAGAGACAATCAAACTCTTCCACCACAGATGGCAACGTTGAAAACCTTCGCTGCGTTGGAAATCTGACTTAAGCCAATCGTTTTATTCACATGAGGGAGAGAGAATACAAATTCCTCACCCACTATTGGCAATGTACTGCATACCATGCACAAAAGTTTGGTCTACCGGAAGGGGTGTTCCCCGCTGGGTTCCATGAAGATAAACCCATCCGATACAGATTTTCTCCTAAGCATTCAATGAGACATCAAGCCGAAGGTGTTTCTTTCCTGTATCGTATCGTTACAAAAGGGAAAACGTGATTGCATCATCTGAAAAGAAGAAAGCATTTCAGAACTGATGCTTTAATGAGGATACTGCTGTTATTATTCTCCGCTGTTTTAGATTGATTAGTTTTTGCTGGTTTAGATTGTACAAGTGTTCCAACAATTACGGTCATTACGGGGAAAGTAATATGTACCAATGTCTTTTTATTTATCTCTTTGGTTCAATGAAAAAAAAAAAGCCTTTTTTCTCAGAGAATTTTCTACCTTACTTTTTGAACCATCTTCGCATATTATGAAACAAAGTAATTGGTATATAATTGATATGCATTTATTATGATGTCATAAAAGTTTTATCTATGACAGAAATTATCAACTTTTAAATTAAGTAGAAAAAAAATAATTAAATCTAAAAATATAAGTATTGGGTTGTTCGGAAAGTAATTTCGTTTTTTCCCGATAGAGGATTTAATTGTATTTTTTTGCACCCAAATTCACATTTAAGCCGTATAATTTTTATATGCTTTGAGAGCACATACAGCAAGGCTTGTGTGTGAAAAATTCCAATTAATTCTACGCAGTAGTTTTTGGTTGGTGGCCTTTTAAATATGAAAAGCGATAAGCAGCATTTTCGACATATCTTACTGTTTTACTACAGAAAGGGTAAAAATGCTGTTCAAGCCAGAAAGAAATGGACCGATGTGCATGGAGAAGGTGTGTTGACAGTACGCCAGTGCCAGAACTGGTTCGCTAAATTTTTTAGACGGTAAAACCTTCACCTCAAATGTGGAGGTCAAAACCCACCTCGATCTGTTTTTTGGCAGCAAAGACCAAAAATTTTATGAGCGTGGAATTATGCTACTTCCAGAAAGATGGCAAAAGGTGTTGGACCAGAACGGCCAATATATAATTTAATAAAGTATTTGTTTATTATAAGAAAACTGTCTTTCATTTCCACACACACAGACACACACATACACACACACACACAAAAAACGAAATTATTTTCCGAACAACCCAATAGATACATGTATACATGTTTGAGTGGATACTTATCTGATTGGATACATATATTCGTGGCTCTCATGATTATGTACAAGGCCCATAATTTTTATGTGAGGAATTCCTTTATTAAAAATTATGTTATAAAGTTTCTCGAAGACTGGCTAGCTTCGAGACTCTCTCTAGTTTTATAGATAATTTCTTTCTCTGCATCATATTATTAATCTATAAAATAGTGTAAGAAAGTAGAAATATTCAAAAACACTTAAAAATCCATATCATTTTCAACAAATCCTCAAAAATAAAGATTGCTTTTGCCTGCGTTTACTTTATTCACTAAATACAAGTATTGTGAAATGCTATTCAGAAATGTTTATTTAGAAGCATTCATTCAATGCAAAAAAAATAATCACAAAGAATGTTAAATAAGGAATAAGAAGACAAAAATGAATATCAAACAGCTTATAAAAGAATATTGAAAAATTTTTGGAAATAAACATTGTATGTTTTTACAGCATTTTTGAACTTTGCAAATAGTAAAACACAATATTTAAAATTTTTGAAACTTCTTCATTCTTAAAAGAAAATATCGTAATGAATTATTAATATATAACAAAAATATACACATTTATTAATAAAAAAAGAGAGTAATAGTTGTTTTTCTATTTATCACGAACTACACTATTTTTTGCTATAAATTTTTCTTCAAAAATATTTTTGTTTTGAATTGAATGGTTTTTAAATTTGATATAGTGAACGAATAGCAAGAATTTTATATATGTTCATTTCGAAAAAAAAAATGAATACTCAGGATTCCTTTTTATTTTAAATAGAAATTTTTAAATTATTACATTATGATTATATTTAAAGGGATATTAAAATTCAATTTCAAATATGTTAAGAAAAATTAACACATTATTTATATTCCATATTAAGAGAAGCATCAGAAATGAACTAAAATAAGGTTTAACATCACTTAATAAACACAATGCCCAATTTAAATATTCAACATAATATTCGCAAGTCATACTTGTATTCATATAACCAGATGCAAAGAATAATTTATCAATTCTGTATTTTTATGAATTTCTGCTTTTGCAATTCGATCCATTAACCGCAAACGATTTTTTAGAGAATTAAAATTTAATATAATTACAAAAGTGTGGACTTTCAATTTTGATTTATCATATCAGATACCATAATACAAAGTTAGGGGAAAAGAAAAATCATTCATTCTCTGTAATGGAATATTTTAGTGACCCAGCCAAACTTTTGATGAAGATTGATTTTGAAACATAAAAGAAAACTATTTTGGAGTTGAATAAAATTAACCGAAAAAGAATATAACGAGAGATTTCAGCAAACATAGATATTCGTTGGTGGAAAAAATATGCACTCCACCAAAACAGCATATTTTCAAGCAAAGAAAGCAACAGAATACTCATTAAGCTACAGCAGTATAATGAAGCGCGTCTGGCACAATAGGGGGACTAAAATTAATTGTTTGTTTGGAAAATTGAATTTTAATCTGGAGATGCATTAATCATGCAAATGAGAGCATTACGAATCAAACTCAGAGGGAGACATTATCTGATCTCTAATGACTAAATGAGGTGTTTAGGATTTAAAAAAAGAATTAATTGTGTTTAGAATTAAAAAAAATTATAATTGCGGGCGAAACTTTAAAATGTTCCTGCTAGTCAATTAAAAATTACTATATATTTAAAAAAAAGGTAATAATGGAATCAGCACGAACATGTTGAGGACCATGAATTACAAATGTGATAAAAACGTTAATGATGGAAAATTGTTGATGAGATTGAAAGAAATTGAGTTTTGCCTTGATTTATTTAATTTGAAATTTGAATGCAAAAATCGAGAATTGATTCGAATGAAACATCGAGATTTATAATAGTCCTGATAAGAAAAATTATGATGATATGTTAATTGAGACAACCTAATTATTTTGGTATTGGATTTAATTTAGATAGAAAGTGAATTTCAGTGGATTAAAAATGAAATGGGAAGCAGTAATGAAAATCATAACAATAGATAGTTTGTTATTTATTTTTTAAATTGTAGTTTCTATTTAAAATAGAAAAGTGACCGAAAATTTGATTTAATTATATAAGAGCGGATTTTAAAAACACTCTTTTGATACCACTCTAAAATGGAGGATATTCTTCTTAGAATAATCTTTTTCCCAATACCCTTTACTTTATAATTCATTAGTTGATATACTCAGAGTTGAAGCGTTGGTTGGGGTGAAAAAAATTGCATAACTTTAAGAAATAAAATCTTTAAAATTCTTTAATAGACCTTTTCCTATGTTTCAATATTTACCAACAAAGTTTGAAGTCCTTAACTGCATAACAAATACTTTTAAAAAATCCAAATGCCATTTATCATGCATTAAAATTCATATTTCGTAATCGTCTTAAAAATGGGACAGTACACAAAAATACATGGATGTAAGGCCTTTACGTAAATTCTTTCGAAAATTTGATTCAAATTAAAGATATTTTATTATTCAAGGACCATTTAATTATGTATTTTTTAATTCCATATTAATTCCCTTATTAGTTTTTATCCCATGTTAGATATTTTTTAGTAAATTTTCAAAATGGCGATTTTTACAAATTGACATTTTTACATTTTCACTACGTAATAGTTTTAAATATATACAGGGTGATTATAATTAAAGTTACCCTGTTTAGACCTACGTAGTGTCCGCTCTAGTGGAAGGATGTCGAAGAAACATGATACTTGGGTTGTATGGATCATGGGAAACGGAAATCTGTAATAAAAAACAAATAATTCAAATTTCAACCACCAGGTGAGAAGGCGGTGCATGAAAAACAAAAACACTATTTTGAACTTAAAAACTTTATTTAATTACAATATATGTTCAATGTGCATTCCATTTACGTCAAGCACATTTCAAAGCATGTCATGGCGTGTTCAGCAGTGGCACGAAAGGTTTCTCGATCAATTGCAGAAACATGGCGTGTTATGCTTGCTTTCAATTCATGCAGAGTCCGTATACTTCCGCCATAGATACGATCTTTCAGGAATCCCCACAACCAAAAATCACAAGGATTCAAGTTCGGAGAACGCAGAAGCTAGGTAGTTGGAAAAATTCTTGAAATTACTCGTTTATCTTCAAAGTGGACACGAAGCAATGCCGTCACTGGTCGAGCAATGTGAGGTGCTGAACCATCTTGCATGAAGACAGTAATCCCTAAACATTCTCGTTCTTGTAACGCATTAATGACTTGCTGCTGAAGAAGGTCGCGGTAACGGGCACCCGTAACGGAACACCTTTGAGGACCATAAGGAGTGTTCTCCTCAAAAAAAAAAAAAAAAAAAAACTAATAATGAAATCAGCAGTAAAACCACACCATACAGTTATGTAATCAGGATGTAGAGACTGTTCATGCACATCATCAGAACATGCAGTACACCATATGCGACAGTTCGGAGTATGAACTGCTCCGTCTAGGGTAAAATGAGCCTCGTCCGATCACAAAATGTTCTAAGGCCATGAATTGTCAACGGCTATTCAGGCTAAAAAAAATTCTGGCAAATTGATTTCGTTTCTCCAGGTCTGCAGGATTCAGCGCTTGCACATGATGGATCTTGTATGGATACGGCTTTACAATGAATCGAAGAACCTTTCGTACTGTAGACCAAGGGATGGACAAATCACGTGACACTGCTCGAGCACTTGATGAAGAATATTGCGAATCGGACGCTCTTTCGACCACGGCAAGAACGACTTCTTCCGCAGTTTCATTTGAAATCTGTTTCCGTCCTCTTCCTTGTTCCACACCCAACTCTCCAGTCTCTTCAAATTTAATAATCATTTTTTAAAAAGCATGCTTGGACATAGACCCTTTCTGTAAGTCTTTAAAGCGCCGATATTCGCGCAGTGCAGTTGACAAATTACTGCTGTTCTGATAAAACAACTTTATCAGTAAAGCTCTTCCTTTCTTCTCTAACGGCATGGCGAAGAATGATTTTGCGGCAATGAGAACTGGATTTTTTATACTACACTAAATTTGCATAACGTGAAAACTGCCATCTATCGGCTAAAATTTAAACTATTTTTTATTGCAGATTTCTTTTTCCCGTGACCCATACAACCTAAATATCAAGTTTCTTCGACATCCTTCCACTATTGCGGACACTACGTAGGTCTAAATAGGGTAACTTTAATTAAAATCCACCCTGTACATTAAAAAAAAACAAGAAAATTGTAAATGGTAGGATTCATGAGGAAATATTCCATACTTTTAAACTGGTAAAAAACTTTACCAGGAAAATATTCATTTTTTAAAATTAAAATGAGAATATGGCGTGCACCAAATTATTAAAAGGCTTTATTAAGTAAAGTCCAAAATTTATATAAGAATTGCAAGTCGTAAATTGCTACTTACAATTTATTGGATTGAAATAAACACATAATGTAATAATAACATAATGTTTTCTTTCAATGGAAATGGTAACACTAAAGATAAAATTATCGTTTTCAAATAAGGGAAGAGAGTTTTTAATTTATAAAGTATGAAATACATAAAGCACAGTTCATACTATGTTTCCCACTTCTACATCATCTCATCGCATATCCGATTGATTCGTAACCAATGTTTACAAATTACATCAGTGATAAGACGTAAAGCTTCGTTTATGGCATTTTTCTCGCTTGTTTCCGAGATCAATTTCGAGGAGAATGTGAACAGTAATAATGATATCGTGGCTTTAATATTGTTCTATACTGCTGAATCAATAGAAAGCCAAGTGCATCATGTTAATTTAAGCGACATTGAAGAAAAAGGAGGAATTAAGCGATTTCATATTCTTTTAAAGGCGAAAATGTTTTGTATTAACCTCTATTTTATTAACGTTTCTATTCTGTTCACTATTGACTTTTATTTGTTGGAATACGAACGAAACAACAACAACAACAACATGGAATGAAAGTTATTTGATTCATAATGTTTACATTTTAATTTGATACTCATAAACAATTAGGATTTCTGACCACGATTAAAGACCTTTGATTAAATGTCTAGCTGCATTCATATAAAAAAGTATAAAATTCGAAATGTAAAAATAATGCTCACAATAAGCAGTAGAGATATAATTTGTCTTCCTTTTTTTGGATAAGTGTTTAGTTACTGTCTTCAGTACACTGCAATTATTGAAAGTATTTTGTTAAAGAATTTTTAAAATTGAAGTTAGATGACTGAGAATCATGATGCTATCAATGCATTATAAATCTCGATTTCCTGCAGGAGTACTTATTTTCAAAGGATCTATATATTTATTTAACTAACCCAAAAGACATGGTCGATTGTTAGAGTCGAAAAATTCTTTTATGTTGAATTATTGTGTTGAAATAAAAAGTTATAATAATATTTGACACAAAACTTCTCAAAATTTTCTCAGAAACAAATCACTTGAGTCTGCAATGGGTTCTGTGTATGTAGCTGAAATATTTTCCAATGACACACGTTTGTTTTTTTGGACAGAAGAGATAAGATAAACTATGATGAGCATACTAGATGATATAGTTATTTAGGACAGTAGATTATTGAAAAAGTTCATTATTTAATCGTAAAAATTTGCATTTCATCACAAAGAGTGATGGAAGATTATTTAAACATCAACAAAGAAGGATGGAAGAATATTTAAACATCAACAAGGAATGATGGAAGATTATTTAAACAACAACAGAGAATGATAGGAGATTATTTAAATGAACAAAGAAGGATGGAAAATTATTAAAACATCAGCAGAGAACAATGGAATAATATTTAAACATCAGCAAAGAATCATGGAAGAATATTTAAACATCAGCAAAGAATCATGGAAGAATATTTAAACATCAGCAAAGAATCATGGAAGAATATTTAAACATCAACAAAGAAACGATTATAAAAATTTTCCATGAAAATTTGAGCAAAACAAAAGGATTGTTAGGACTCTAGGATTGTTATTCTCGTTTTAATCTGTAAACTCAAATGTGAAGTGAAAACTCCAGAGATGTCATTTCAGCTATAGAAAATGTTCCCAAATATCTTGAAATCGGTACTTTCGAAACCAATTGATACGCAGAATCAAACAAAAAATTATCATAAAAATTTCCATGAAAACAATTAGTACATTCTTGGATTGAGAGGTCATTGTCTGCTAAAAGTTTGTTCCACCTGGGTAAACAATTGCTGGTAAATACTGTTTAAATATTTTGAAGCGTTGATGGCCAAAATTCATCGCATTTGATTAAATATTGATGGGAAAACACTTAGTATTTGGCGCATGATAATATCCTCAACCACAACTCTCTTTTTGTTCGTAGAATTTTTGGCAAAAAATTACTGCGATAACTTAAAATGAAAATATGAAGGTATTACTTTCGATGATATTTCGACCATACAAATAGCTTCAACTTGTTTCTTAGGAAAAATTCCTAAAAATGAATAGGTAGAAGCATTTAAAGAATTATCAAATCTCTTTAAGAAATATATTAAACCGAAGAAACTTATTTTGAATAAAAAAATAAACCAAAACTAATAGTAATTTCTTGTTATCATGTGAGAACATGTTGTTTTGGTTAGGGGTTTTGTAGCTCTAAATCGCGTAGGCAATGAATAAAGCATAAATGTCAATTTTTATCATTATCTTTTAATCGCATGTATTTTTTATCTGTTTTTACCAGTATTGCATTATTATTACGTATGCTTCTTTGCAAGAGATGCGTTTTTAAAAGGATGGTGTAGAACTATGACATCATAGCTGTTATTTCATCTCAAAATAGGATGAGTTACAAAACTTTGTTGGCCATCTAGAAAAATTGAAAGTTAAAAAAATTATATATATTTAATATATAAAAATCTTGTGTCATGGTGTTTGTTCGTACTCTTCCGAAACGGCTTGACCGATTTTTATGAAATTTTTTATGTGTATTTGGTAGGTATGAGAATAGGTCGTAAAGTATATTTCATAACGCTAGGTAATTAGGGTGTTCCTATCCACGTTCAACGTACTCTGATGAGATCAACGCTTGCTCGAAATCATCGCCATTATGACGTAACGTTGAAAAAGTCCAGCTAAAAATAAACACGCGTGTCCAAATGCTACAAGATCCATCTGCTGACACATTCTCGGACCAATTATTAGATATCGGCGATGGAAAAGTTGCTGTCTAATAAAATACTGAATGCATAGAATTGCCAAATAATTTTTGCACTATCGTTGCTTTGCAAAATGATCTCATTGACCGCATATTACCCGATGTGCGCATACAATGCATAAATCATGCGTGGCAGGCAGAAAGAGCCATTTTGGCAGCAAAAAATGAGAACGTCGACGATTTAAATTTCAAGATACAGCAGTCGTTGCCAGGCGACTTGGTATTATACAAATCGATCGATGCAGTTTGCGATGATAACGAAGCTATAAATTATCCAACAGAGTTTTTGAACTCAGTGGATTTGCCAGGCATGTCACCACACCTTCTACGACTGAAAGTTGGATCTCCGGTTATTTTACTTCGTAATTTGAACCCACCACGGATGTGCCTTGGCACGCAGTTGGTCATTAAAAAATAGATGAAAAACGTTATCGAAGCCACCATTTGGAATGGCAAATTCCGAGCCAAAAATGTTTTGCTACCACAAATTCCAATGATTCTTACAATCGTGCCAATTAAATTCAAACGCGTTTCAATTAGATTGGCATTCGCAATGACAATCAATAAGTCGGAATGCCAAACGATGTCTGTTTGTGGCTTCGATTTGGGCACACCTAGTTTTTCACATGGACAATTATATGTGGCATGTCCTTTCGTGGGCAAACCATCGAGCTTATTTGAGTTGGCTAAAGACGGAGGGACAAAAAAAATAACGTACACTCAATTGCTCTTTGAAATGAATATTGAATTTCTTTATTTCATTTTTATACTTTAGGATAAAAGATATATTACTTT
The DNA here is from genome assembly GCA_026543865.1 of Argiope aurantia. NCBI lineage: Eukaryota > Metazoa > Arthropoda > Arachnida > Araneae > Araneidae > Argiope > Argiope aurantia. The sequence continues at coordinate 130,695 of JAPMOR010111124.1, read as the reverse complement.
TTTCACTTTACTTTTAACTTTTAAGAGATCAAACAATGTATATGTTCGTTACGTTATTGAAATACAATGTATTGAGAAATGAATGGTTGGTGTTTTTTTGTTTTTGTTTTTATAGGAGATCATCGTCTATAGCGCCCCATTCCTCTTACTGTCATAGATCTCATCGCCACACACTTACAATACATTCGTTATTTTTTGATTAACAACCATAATATTCATTAGAAATAATTTATATGGCAGAAATACATTTGCCGGGTCATCTAGTATATATATATATATATAACTATATATATATATAGTGTTACAAACCTGCAATTATAGCAAACAAAGTGAGAAATATCTAAAACCATACGGGTTTTAAAAAAATTTATTCTCAAAGAAATGACAGTTAATCTTTAAGGCAATACAGTATAGTGTTACAAACCTGCAATTCGGCTTCCCAGCATAGTTTGTTCCATCAACAGAAAGAAAGTTTTACAGTCATCTGAATGGGACGGAGTCCAGGTGGCACGTCGGGAGTACCATAGCTTGGCGACAAACTTGGCAACCATTTGGCGACTTGGCGACTTTGACGCCAAAATAGATTATACCCGAAACTTCGAGAATTTTCCCGATCCGTCCAGTAGGAACCGAGATATGCCTCGAACGTTCCTGATTGGTTGAGAGGCTTCTAGCCCCGCCTCCCGAGACCTATAAAAGGAAGCAGCCGCAGCTGCCAGAGGAAGGTAGAAGTCAGTAGGAGTCCGAGTCGGAGATGTCGAAGACAGAGTAGTCGGAAGCGACGGAGTCAAGCTAGTGCTGAACTGAGCTGTGCGCTACTGTCTGCAGTAGATTCTGGTTGTTTGCTGCTGTTTGTGCTGTTATATGCTACACGTCTCGGGTGAAGATAATCGTCTTCTGTGCTGTATATAGTTGTCGCTTTAGTGCTGTCCTGTGTGTTTTCGTGTAAATAAACGTTGTTATTTTATTTTCTACTGCCGTCTGCTGATTGAGCGTTCTTTACACCATATAACTTCCACTATCCAAACGAACCTCGTTAAAAATTCGTAACAATATATATATATATATATATATATATATATATATATAAGGAGAGAGAGAGAAAGTCTCGTGATTGTTTCAAACCGGTTTAACCTGGTTACTGACTTTAATTAAAAGAAATAATGACTCAAAAATAATAATGTTCTGACATGATAACTTGAAATTGGCAATCGTAGATTTAATTTTAATTTTTTAAATTTATATTCCATTTTCCAAAAAGTTTTTAAAAATTACTTGTGAATAAATTTGCATTTGTAACATTAATTGTATTATGTTCATAGCTGTAATTGAAATTTAGATTATACATCTTTTCATTTATACCCCATTCCACTTCTGTCCTTTAGAAAAAAATTCTTTATTGCATTTAATTAAATCTTGCTGAAATTTTACTAAAATCTTTCTTTTGGCTTATAATATTTGCTACCAAAATTTAATGAAATGCAATTTGATGCTTTCTATAACATACAACCTATTTTTAAAATTCACTTGTTTACATAGATTATTATAAATATTGTGAAATTTTGTGTTCTGCATTTTCTAATTCGTGAGGTGACAATTTTTAATGTACAAAATGAAATTATAGGATTAAATGATAATTAAGATTTGAAAATAGTATAGTGAATATTCATCAACAAAACTGAAATTCAGAAGATTTCAAGCTTCTAGTACATTAGGAATTCTGTGAAAAATAGATTCCACATTACATCATTACAAATATGAAACAAATTAAATAAAAATGTGTGAAAAATTCATTGATTGTAACGGTTTAGTTTTATCAGCAAATACTTTAATGAAAATTAATGACCAATATGTTGTTTTAAATTGTTTTACCTTCGTTACATTATCTTAAAATTAATCGAGAGACAAGAAAAGACTATAGGAAAAGAATAGTAATTAGCAAACTGGTCTGAGTGTTTGCTTAATCCTTAACTACTTTGCATTTTCTGTTTCTTTCAATGGATTTAAAGGAATTAATAAATGTGGAAACCTGATTAGAACAAAAGAAATATACTAAATCAAACATTCTTATTTTAACTACCTTAATTTGCGTGTATTTGTAAGATCATGTTGCTTTTTTATAAATTTTTATTGTTCCGTTCGGAAAATTAATTATTGTGAGTATTAAAATTTGAAAGTATTTTGTAGCAGGTCATTTAAGACAAAGGGAGATATGATTTTTTTTCTGAAACAATAGTGTTAATTTTTCTTTATGAAAAGGTTTCGTTCGATTTCAAAACTATCAGGACAAAAATGCCTTCACATATTTAATGTTCATTGCACAAAAAATTTCAGAATTCTTTTTTTGGTAAATTTTAAAGAAATTTTTATATGCAAAACATGTAGAGAGAAATTACTGTAATCTTGAAAAATAATAATGAATAAAAACATTGATTGATTTTCGGTTTTCAATCCTCACGCTATCCAATGGAATCATTTTTGGAGATATGTGTCTACAAATGCTACCCCTAAAGTGAAGAATTCAGTTAATCTGCAGATTAGCAAGCTAATCTACACATTAACTAGGATTAGCCGTTAAAGTGCGGAAATTTGTTTCATTTCTGAAAATACATAGGTAATCTGCACATTACCTATTAGATACTCGTTAAAATGAAAATAAGATCTTTGCTGGAACAACAACGCTTTTGTTTGCTTAAATTAAATGTTTATTTATTTTTCGATATCTAAAGAATCAAGTTAATACAGTCGAAAGTTGTTGTTATTACAGTCGAAAGTCATTAGTTGTCAGAATCAATCATCAATCAATTGAAAAACTACAATCAAAGAATCAAACAGTTTAAAATATTATTTCAATTATGGAAATTGAAATAATGTTATTTATTTTTCAATATCTAAAGAATCATGTTAATACACTCAAGCAAACAACAACGTTGATTCCCCCTTGAAAGAATCAATTATCTGTCAACTGAAAAACTTCAATTCAAAGGATTAAACGGTTTAACATATAATTACAACTAAGGAAATAAATTTGCGAAACATATGATTAAATTATGTTTACTTATTAGTGCAATGTAAAGATTGGTGATATTGCATAACAGTTGGTTTTTGTCACAAGTTTTTGTATTTGTTGTATATTTAGATTCGCTGTCTCATTTTTTGAAACCCTTTCCGGGAAGGAATAGGGAAATGAAATGAGGGAGACAAGCTTTTGAACTTTAAAGATACGTATGCTGCAAATGTACCCATTACCTAGTTAAAATGTGTAAAACACTTTGATTCCACACTTAACTACATAATCTGCACATTAACGGTTTTCGAGTTTTAACGGTAATATCCATATAATGTGAAATTAATGCACAAAAATGGAACTTGCTGGACAGTTGAAATTTGGTATGCAAATGTTCACCAAAATTGTAGTTTCCTAACAAATCTTGGACTAACTCAGCCAAAGATGAGTCTATTTTTCTTACTATCCATGTGCATATGAACATGGTAGCAGAAAAACGCAAAGATTTAGATAAATATAATTTAGTTTATGGCTTTATTACTGGAATTCTGATCTGTATCCGATTTTTGACCAAATTCGTCGTTGGGTTGTCCATCTGTTTGTATGAATATATACAGAGAGATTTGTTAAATGGACCAATAAAATCAGAGACTTGTTAGCAGACCTTAAAAGGAACAAAAATTGCAGTAGAACATGGTATTGCAAACCAAGACGAGAGAGTAAAAATCTTGAAAACCACGTAGGTTTAGACGTCACGCTGGAACAATAAAAAGTACAATAATAACTAAAAAAAGATTATTTTATTGAGTAGTTGGAAATGGTGACTCTTAATACCTTTCATAATCCACAATGACGTAAAATATGACGTAAACAACAGATACAATTCCCCGGGGGCATTAAATATGTTTTCAATGTCTGCAGGTTCGTTTCGTTGCACTTATTTTCTTCCATAGCAGGATAAAATTTACTGATTTGCAAATTTCAGTGCAACTCAGTAAATTCTATCCTGCTATGTATTTCTAATTAAATTAAAAATTTATTGCCTTTCCACAATCATAAAAAACATAGGAAAAAAAAACCCTTTTGAATTTTGTACAAGATTTCTTAATTTATTCTCAATTTATTTGCAACGGACTTTTATTAAAGGAAATTCGATATTTTATCAGGAAGTTTTAATGAATATATTTTATCAGTATTCTTCCTCTTTCCAAACATTTCTAGAAACTGCTGTTTAGAAGAAATAGTAATTATAAACAACTTAACTCTTTCTTACTGATTGTTAACACTTTGATACTAATTTTAAATCTGTATGAATTTTCATGCAACTAACAGAGAAAATATTTAATAAAGTCATCTTGATTTCAAAAAGATATTTATTTAATTATGTGATTCTTCATGAATTTTTGTGGAAATATGAAGTATTTTTTAGAGTTAAACTTAGGAAAAAATATTAAACAGGATTTCTTCTTTAAAAAAAAATGTTGTTTTCCTTCTCGTAAAAGTTATCATTCTTACAAAGTATTCATCTAGGAAGATTTTAAAATAATAGTAATAAAAAAATTTAACTCCAGATTTTGATGAATTCCTGATGTTGAAAAAGCCATTTTGGGAAGAATATTTGTCTCTTCATCTGCTTATGGATGTGAAAAATAAAAAAAGAGAGTTTGAAGAATTAAATTTTGCATGCCAAATTCTCAGATACACCAAAACTATAGTACCAAACTGTTGATGCCAAAATTGTAAAATTAAATTTATGTAATGTAGAAAACGATAATTAAATGCGGGAACTAATTTAATTACAGTTTTCTGCAAAGCTTGAGAAGATTACTATGTAGGAAACTGTAATGAAACGAATAAGATTAAACCTTTAAGCGAAATCTCACACGGGAAAGTCTGCCAATCTGTTTGCATATGAAGATTAAAACACACAAAAGAAAGAGCGAATATTTTTCAAATTTTTAGCAACATAATACCTAATTAACTTTTTCATTATTCAGTCAGTATAACTCAGATAATACGTAACATGAAACGAAAAACGATATATTCTGCATCTGCAATAGTTTACTTCTATTAATCGGCATAATACACATTTAGGATTCTAATCTGTGAAATTGTTTGAAAGAATCGATCCAATTAAATTAGGATGTTTCTCAAAGGAATATGAGTACATTGGATTAAAAATTACAAGCATATAAACTCTTCTGTTAGGCTAATTTTTAATAAATTTTTTTATCATTTACTAAAATGAGTAAGTTAGAAGTGAAGCTCTAATTAATGTTTTATTAACTATATTACTAATGAAATTTTATTAATTTAATTAATTAATATTAATTATATTAATTTATTAGTTATAATTTGCTTAAAAATTCTCAAAAGTAATTAATAATGATTCATTGCAATTCAAGTAATATATATAAGCTCAACGTTAACTACAGGTATAATTTCGCCAATTTTTGTTTCATATAAAACTCATAACCTCTATACATGGCATCAATGACAGCTTTCCCACTTTAACATTCTATTTCCTTTTTCTATACTCTAGGGGAATAGATGACATATTTTGACGAATGAATGCATCATTGATGACATATTTTAAGATCAAAACATTGCTGCATTAAATAAAAATGGGCGAAATCTTTATAAACGATATTTTATTTAGTGTATGGAACAGAAGAACTCTATCAAGTTTTTTCCCTCAGACAGAATATGTATTAAAATAGTGTTTTAGAGATTTCTTTTTAAAAATGCATGTGGTGTAAGGAACAAGACCATTGCTGACGTATTTAGTTGATATTAAACTTCATATGAAATGGAAATTGATGAAATCGATTTTGTGATCAATGCTAGTTATTGACTAGTTCTCAGATTCCAAGTTCTTCGAGTGAATTGAATTCTAGATAGGCTGATTCTTTGGTTTTTACCATTTATTTTAGATATATGGATAGATGGGTCAACAGAAGGTAATGAAAACGACAAATATTAAATAACTATGTTCACATTATGAGCTTAAAATTAATAAAACAATGTCTTACATTTATAGTTTTAAATCTATATTTAACTATTTACATTTCATGGATATGGTAAGTTCTTTATAAAATGTTCAAACGAATTTTTTAAAAAATTTGTTTGTTTGTTTTTACTTTATGAGTTTTATGAACATTTCTACAAGATTTCAAACAGCACCATTTGCGAATTTGAACTGAGTTCACTCCTTTTCGATGCTTAAAATATTTTATTTTGACGCAGTCTTATAAGGCTTGACTTTTTTTCATGCATGTAAAGATAAAATTTTGCAATTTATTTTTCACTCACTATGTGACTTGAAAAAGTTATGCATTTTTGGACAAACTTGATAATAATGAAGTATTTCAATAATTTTATGTCACAATCTTTATATTTAAAATAATAAAATAAATTTCAAGAGCCAATCCCTCTCTTCCAATCGAGGTCGCAGTGGTCTGGTGGTAAGGTCCCGCCTTCAGAGTCGGAGGATTCGAGACCCGATTCCACCGAAGAACTGGTGAGTAAGCAGGTTCGATGCATGTTAAATCCTAAATGTCCTCTCACTGGTGTGGTACGGAAATTCGGTGTGGGCGTTAGCTCAGGTGCCGTCCTCTTCATCTGACCGTAGTTCAAAATAACAAGGTTCTTACCAAAATTGCCCTAGTGTTTCTTTAAAACGGGACGTTAATATAACTAATTAACTTCAATTCCAATCACTGCATCGATTTATTCGGCTTTTATTTCCTTTATAAACCTATGTTAATATTTCTAAAAGATTAGGCATGCAAACTTAGAATATGGGCACAGGATCAAATGACGTCCTCAGTACTTAATTATGATTCAGAAATTATGAAATCTATCCCAAAACAGTCCCCGTTTAGCTTTATAAATGAAATAAATGCAATCGAGCAAACTATAATAAGTTTATCTAAACTTTTTTGATACGATGTAAATTTATTATGTGTTTGGGATTCATTATATATTGAAACATTTCTTTTTGATACAGAAACTTTGATGAAATGCGTTGGCATAATTGATGCATAGTTTAATACCTGCTGAAACTTGAAAATTGTAATAGATAAACCAATAAATAATGTGAGGAAAATTCAGCCTTTAGGAATATTAGAGACTAAAAAGATGAGTATCGAAAAGTATAAGATATTCTGAAGTGAATTTATTCTTCCAAGTCCGTATTAGGATTAGGAATGAAAAAATTAATTGAATTTATAAAATCTTTAGAAGAAATATCTTTTAGTAAATTGAATTTTTATTAACTTCTAATATTAAAGGAACAGACTTTATTTTGTGTATGAATTTAAAATCTATATTATTACTTTATAAAAATGTTGCCAAATATTATCAAAACTGTTTTCCTACATTTATTTAGTCATGAGATGCATATTTATAGTGGAATTTCGTAAAATGAATTAAGATAAAAAGCTAGAATCTAAAATTGTTATTTTCTAAAACTGAAAGGAGAAATAAAGCGATTTTTAGTTAGATATTTTAATTATTTCAATCAAGTCCTAAAAGTTATATGACATTTTGACATTTTTAAACAAACAATTTTCATTGTTTTCCTAGTTAAAATGCAATTTTTTTTATATATTTAATATTTTATGTTCTTTATCTAATAATTATGTAAATAAAGGCTACTAGAAAAGAATAAAAAAATTAGGATGGCATTTCTTTAATGTGTCAGAAAGACAAGCTTCAAATTTGTGTTGTTTTAAAAATCTAATATAAAGATCAGATTCGACTATTAAAATTACTAAGACACACACAAAAAAATGAATTTTAAAAAGGCCTCAGTGCAGTTTTTATGTTTGAAAAATTATTTATTTTAATGAGATGACACTCTAATAATTTAATTAGCGATAAACCACAAAAATAAATCTGAATTCTCGACAAGTTTGTAACAAAAATTGCATAATTAGAATGCATACAGTGAAGCTGTTTCATTAAAACTCGAAGGTATTTTTCACGTGCTTTATCGGTTCTTTTTATATTTTTATTTCAGGATTAATCTTTTGATCTTTTATTCATGTAATGAAAGAAATTCTGTTTTCAGGTTTGAAAGCTAACGCTGAATTAAGTCTTTCTACTGAAGTTGAAGTTTTCTTAAACAAGATTTTATAGATATATCTCTAACGAAATATTTAATGTATTTAATTAATCTGTTTATTCGAATAATATGATTACTGACAGAATTCTGTTGAATATGAAACATTATTAGAGGCATCAGTTTCAGGAATTGCTTCGAAGTAAGCAGTTTTTATACAAAATATTTGAATTATTTTTCAAAAATACTTTGGCATTTTGTTAGCCATAATTTCAAGAAAAGAAAATGTGCTTAAATTTTTTAAATACCAAAACTGTAAAATGTTACGTCCAAAAAATAATGAAACAAAATTTCAAAATTAAACATTGATAAAAAAATGTCTGGACTGTAATAAAAAATATTATGAAAATATATTAATACTTATATATTATTATATATAAAATTATGAAAATATAATAAAACTTAATAAAATATTATTAAGTGTAAATATATTGTTTACACTTCATAAATATAATCCTTTTAAAATTTATTTATTAACCCTTAAGAATTTTTAGCTGCCTTTAAAATTAATTGAAAGTTGAGCGATATATATATGCTGACGCATCCAAATATCAAATTGCAATTTTTAGCATATATATAAATTTAAATGTGCGATTAATTTGTTGAGGAAATCTAAACGAAATCAAAATTAAAGTTATAAAAATGTCATAAACCGTATTTAACTTTAAGAAATTAATTAACTTTGAGACTTAAAACCGTTTTCATGATATTAATATACTTATCATTAAAAGTATCCTATTCTTTCAATTTAAAGATTTAGGAAATATAGGATTTCAGTTAAAATTTTTACGTTTTTTTTTTGTTTTTTTTACTGAATGCTTTAAACATGGTAGCAACTATTTATATTAAAGTTAAAAGATTTACTTAAAGGTTACAATTAAGTTCATGTTCTTTCTTTGGTGCCAGAAACATGGCATTTTTTTTTCATGCTGAATAATTTTTTTTCAACACAATTCATAATTCTATGAATATAATTTGTAACTGAATATAGTTTTATGTTTACCTATTCTTAAAAATTCCGAATTTCAATGAAAAGGAAACAGATTTGTGCAAAACTAATAGATTATAACTAAGGTGCATAATTTAAACTTACATACATAAAATTATGAGAATTTGCAATTTAAAATAATACTTATTCTTTTACTTGTTGGTTTATAAGATGGATCATACAACCTTGAATTTCAAAATTAAAGAAATTGGATTATTGAAGTTGAAATATCTTACACTTGACTTCTACTGAATTTTCTCATAAACCATGAAAAGCGTAGGCAAACAATTGTAAAACAACATTTGCCAAATTATATGGCTATAGCAATTATAAAAACGTTTCTTGTGAACTTCCAAATAAACAATATTCCGATATAAGACTATTAAAAGATAATACTGGAATTTTATATTAGAAATCAACAGTATGGCTATTTTTGGATCATTATTATGCTACTTATAGATGCTTTATTGGCATGCTTTATTTACATTTGCGGGACTGGACAAAATTTAAAAAAAAATGTTTTCCAACAGTCATTTTCACAACTAACTAGTGGAAATGAAAAGAACACTGACGAGTACAAAATTAGTTTTCAAATTTAAATTTATGGATATACAGGTAATTGCCTTTATGGAGAAAAGCAAGAAATACGTTTATTTTTGTGAAATACACAAAAACCTGACCAAGTAGTTACTAAAGCGAAACTCTCTCGAGACGATGAAAGTAAAAAAAGAAAAAAAAAAGTAACCCCCAGTAAATTAGACTTTATCGTAGCGGTAAACAAAACAATTTATTATCATTCCTTCTTTATAATTTCTTTTCTACTTTCCAAACAGTTTCCTGTCTGAAAATGTTTCCGAAATAGTCAAAGGAATCGAAGCAAACGTGGAAGATTCTTTTCTTTAGCTATTTAGATTCGGAATTTCTTTTTATCCTGAAAGTTTGCTTGGTATTGTTTTTATGTACGCATTTTTTCCTATTTATGTTTTAAAAAGCTTGAGAGGTGTTTACAGTTCATATAGAAATCCTTATACTCTACTGATATCGACTGCAGCAAAATTCACTTTTTATACTTCTGAAAGAAACAAACATGTCAGAATTGTAGCCTTGTTTGCTTAATCCTCTTTTTATTTTATTAAGAATTATTTTTGATTTTAAATAAACCAATTCATGGTGGGTTTGTTTAAATCACTCAACACAAGATTTAACAATCTATTCTTTCTTCTCTGACAGTAATAATCGGATCAACTCAAAATTATTTTTGAAATAATATTTATATTATTAACAATGCTATTTATGTTTCTGGAGAACTTCCAAAAATGTTTTAATCCTCTTTTTGAAATATAGGAAACGCTATCGTAGTAGACTTAAAATATATATTAAAACGTGATATAAGAGCTTTGCATAGATCATACATAAATATTATATACTGTTATATATATTCTTCTCTAATTTAAAAAAATCAAGCAAATTTAAATTATCTTGTTTAAAAAATTAAATAAAAACTTTTTAATCAGCTATTTATTTCAATCAGAAACTTTGTTTTAGGATTAGTTATTACTTTCACATATAGTATAGATGAAATATTGTAATTGTCAAAAAATTCGAATACGAGATTTTGATGAATTCCCCACTTTTCAGACCTCCCTGAGTCCCCAAAACATATTTTTGGCCTTATATCTCTGAATACAATAGCTTAAAAATGCTTTTAAATAGAAGAATAGCTTTTGGTATATGAACTTTCTGCAAAATTTGTAGACTTATTTAAAATTTTAAACAAAATCTATTCACTGAGAATTAATCTGTCTTGTTCCAGTACAAGCGAATTCGATAATTACATAATGTAAAAAGCTAGGGAGAATAAATTTGGTATGCAGTTTTAGCCTCCAAAATATGGATTTCTGTCATTTTGTGAACCATATCCGCCAATCCTTGATCGTTTTCAATCTGTATTTTTGCATGCATACAAAAGCAATAATTCATAATACCAATGACTTAAATCTATGAAATTCTTTATGTTATATTGTGACTTCACTATAACTCCGTTTCAAATTTTAGTGTCAATCGTTTGGAAAATGGTGACCGAAATACATATGCTCAAGAAAGATTCAGTAAAAATGATAGATACACGCCAAAGATCTATATTTTATAATTATCCCGCAGTAATGTCATACCACGCATTCGCACCTTTACACAAGATCCACAATTTTATGCAGAAGGAGTGGTAAAACGTTATGAGAGAAAAATTCTTGGAGACTATCCCTGTTAGTTTTAATGATTGTTTTTTAGATTGGTGTCCTTGAATAAGATTTTATTTCATTAGATGAATTTATCAATTTTTTTAAATTAAGTTATTATTATATTTTTATTATAACGGCTTCAGTTACTCGCTCATTAAATCATGTCAAATATTTTTTTTCTATTTTAACAAAATACGATTTTTTAATCTCTTTTAAAGCTTGTGGTGTCTTCCATTCAGGCATTTTTCCTATTTACCTTTTCTTTTATATCATCAGCACTGATATTTTAACTATTGTATATTGAATATTTGTTTAAGTTATCTGCCTAAACCTATTTTAACTGAAAAGTAGTATTCTTTATGTTTTATATGAAAGCCTGGTCTTTTATCTTTTGAAAATTGTTTCTATCTCATGATTACAATTCATAAAAAATGCAATAAAACTCCTTTTGATCTAACTTAAGAGCTGAAACTGTATGAAAAATATTTTAATTAAGCTTTTTTTCATTATTTTTTTAAGATTATTGAAATATTATTGTCTTTTCCACTTTCACTCTTTATTATATACTAGATATGATCTGAGAATATTTTCAGTGTGATTTTTTTTTATTTTCTATGGCATTATAGAAATTTAATTAATTGTGAATCATTAAATTGTAAATCTTTCTTTTTCACTGATATTATGTATTGTCTGTGAGTTCTGATAGTAAAAGCACGCAAAGCATATAAATCATACTTAAGATAAATAATTCATAACAGTATCTTCAAAATTCAAGAATAGTTCAAGGCTTTATAATAAACTTTATAATAATTTATATAATTTTTTAAACATAACATAACCTTATGAACATAACCGTTATTACTTACCACTAATTTTAGCCTTGAATATTTGATTGAAATTAAGCAATCAAGTATTACCAATGAATCCTTTGAGCCAGAAATTGACATAATTACTGGCTTTCTAAAGATATTTAAAAAATCATTCAGATACAGAATATACTTATGTTATTTCGTTTTCCTACAAATAGCTGTTCTTTTCGTATAGTAAAATTTTGTTTGAAGAATCTTTCATTAGTTATAATTCAATCGATTAATTAGGACAATAAAAACAATTTCGTTAAAAAGAGATTAACTTTACTAAAAAGAAAAAGAGTATTTTTTTAGCTCTTAAATCAATTACTGAAATAAAGAAAATTTTGGATTAAAATATTTCAATGTGACTATGGAGGAGACAATATGTTCAATAATAATTAATGGTATTTAGCTTTAATTATTATTGAAGATATTGCTAGGAAAAAATAAAAAATTAATGAAAAAAGTGGTATAAAAAGCAATAAACTTTCATTTAAGACGATTACTATTTTCAGACGCAGACACACATTGACACACAAATTCAATGAATATACATGTTACTGATTAAAAGAAGTAATTATTTTAAAAATTAAACGACTTTAAAAACTATAAATAACATAATGGTAAACAGAGTCATTAAGAAATGTCGCTTTGTTTAAAATATTGAATTATTTTATATGGTTTCATATGCATAAAAATTCGAATAATGAAAAGAAATTGCCTGTGAACATTATATTCATTTTTTAAAATCTTGTAGAATGCATTACATAGTTGTATCTCTGGATTTATATTTTTAATCCTTTTCAGCATTTAAAATATAAATAATTGGAATTTAAAAAAAATCAAACAGATACATATAGAGTTTCCAGGGGGTTATGATTGCCAGGCTTTAATTCCTTCATGTTTGGAGGGTCACTTTACTTAGCATTTTGATCGTCTAAATAATGAATTTTCTCTTAAATATGAATAACATTTTAATTTATATCATTTAATCAATCGTTTCATTCTATAGAATTTGTTTCTTATGTAAGATAACAAATACGATTAATACTACTTTTACATTTTTTTCTATGCAAAAAAATGGAGATAACTGAATTTGGCGGTGGTGAAAGATTGGTTTGACTAGAGCCAACTGGTATCCAATCTTACTAACAAAATTTTTGCAGAACTTAGGCACTCACTTGTAGAGGACGTAAAGAAATTGAGGTAAAAGCAGGGCAGTTTAATGCATAGTCACTTAGAAATTCGGAGAGAATAAAAGTGGGTGATTAGATGTCAATAAGGAGCGTAAAAATTAACACAAGCAGGAAAAAGATATTTTGAAATACTGGGTGCCGCACAAAGTATTTACAGATTCGGAAAGAACACGTCAAGATGAGTATTTTAATATACAACAAGTAGGGTCCGCGATTATAGCGTCATGGTCTAATTACACGAAGGACATTAATTACGAATCCGGAAGTTTGTATTTCAAATTACGATGCATAGAACGATTGCACAACATGAAACCTAGGTGACTATGAAAACTTGTGGAATTAGATAATGAGGGGTTCCTTTACAAAATTTAAATGAATCAACCACCGATTTGGGTGGTTTAAGGAGGTTTCATTTTGGAAGCACGATGATTAATAAGATTAAATGTGGTGAAATTGATTTTAAATGGATCTGATTCAGTGACCTGGAGCACTTCTATCTGAAAGGATATGTCAACAAACAGAACTGGAGGTTCTCGGCCGCTGAAGATCCTCATCATTCAATAATTCGGCCACTGCACCCACTTAGGCTCACAATTTAGTGTCCGTGATATGGCGAAAGCATCATTGGATCATTTCTTTCTATTGAAAATATCACCAGAGAAGAATATTTTGACACTGAATGAAGGTGTTATCCCATTTTGGCATGGCATAGACAAGATAAACGATTATTGGTTTATGCAAGATGGTGCTAGACTTCATCGCAATCAGCGAAACTCTGATCTCTCAGCGTAACATTTTCACGATAGACTGATCGGGTTGGAATCCATTACGAAATCAGACAATGGTGTAGAGTGGCCACCTTACTACCCGAGTCTTAACCCATGCGGCTTTTTATGGGGACATCTGTAAGATACAGTGTATCTTACGCAACCCTCAACATTAGACGATTTGAGAGCAATAATTGAAACCAAGGTCAAGGAAATTGGAACAGATGTTTTGCAGAAAATAATTGCGAACTTCTATTCCAGATTTCATCATGCCATTTGTTCAAACGGCCGACATTTCGAAAATTTGTTGTACTGGAAGTTCTGAATAAATATTGATTTTCATTTTTTTTCACATATGTTTTTTTTTCTAATTTCTTGAAGTTTTCATAACACAAGCTTCACGCCTTAATTAGATTATGATGCTATATTCAGGAACCGCACATCAAAATACTCATCTTGACGAGTTCTATCCGAATATGTAAAAATTAGACGCTACATACCTTGTGGGACACCCTGTATATTTTCCAAGTCGTTTAACATTTTAAAATAAAAATAACCTTAACATAAAAACAAATAAAGCTATAAAGACAGTAATTCTGAATGCATGAATTATTATTCAGTAATTTTTAAAATTTCATTGCTAATATTTTTCTTTAAATGATAATTTCCTTCCTTTACATGTAATACAGTTTATGCTGATTTTAAAGTGGTAAAGAAAAGCATTTTAAATTTTTTCATGAATATTGCGATGTTTTAAAATATAATTAAATTCCATTTGAATTAAATAAATTGATTAATGTTTTTTACATTTTTTAAGCAAGTAGTCTGAAGCAAAATGATTAATTGGATTTAGATAAGATTTTTTTTTTGAAAAAAATACATTGACACGTTCTAAATATATAGATTAACTAAGAATACAAAAGAATAAAATTACAAAAGTTAAGAATACAAAAATAATTACAAATAGAACTGAATATTGAGAATGAAAAAAATTGCGAAATTCTATTAATCTTTTCCCTTTTTTTAAAAAGCAGAATCCCAAAGTAGGTTTAACTTTTTTGAATTTATAGTTTTATTTTTAAACATTAAAGATTATTCGAATATATTCAAGTAATTTTTGACTGGAAAAAGAATTTAATACGTTTGTTGCCTGAAATCTTCACGACTTTGCGCTGGAAAGCAAACGATTTAAATTCGGTCTTGCTTTCTAAAGCAAACAAACTAAATTTGATGAATTCTTTGCATGAAAAGGTTTGTCTTAACACGTTTCACCTAACAAACCTATTTTTATTGAAAAATCCAAATTTAAAGAATATTTCTTTTGTTCATCTTTTTATTAATTTCGCAGATATTTTTAAACAGAGTATTCATTATTTTTTTGTAAATTACATTCAATTTTGGAATCTTTAAAATGTTTATTTGTTATTTAGGAGATTTATAAAATAGATTATTTAGATCTGAGATATGTGATTAAAAAATATTACATTTCATTTAAAAAGTCTTTTAATGTAATTCTTATAAAATGAATCTTAATTATTTAATAATATATGAATTTAGTTTTGACATAAATATCGATAAAAATAATTAAATGGCAAAAGAAATTAATATGATAGGGAAATATTTAATATATATATATATACACTGGTGTGCAAAACTTAAGCAACAGGTATGTTTTTTGCCATAACTTCACGAGAAATCATCTGAGAGACATGAAATTCAGAAATGAGATACAGCATTTTGTTCTGAAAGAATGACGAAATCATAGTTGCGCAGAAATGAACACAATGCATACAGTATGGAATCAAACAAAAAAAGGCTTTATTAAACTCATAGTATCGTTACACATGATTGTCTGTCCAAGAGGAAGAACAGAAAGCAGATGTTCCTTAGTATGGGATATGCCCTCCCCTTACTGCAATGGTTGCTTCGCACCGTCTCCCCATACTCAGCACCAGATTGTCCAACAGTTCTTGAGGTAAGAGTACCCATTCCTCAATCAGTATCTGTTTAAGTTGTCAGGTGTTCCCAGGAGGATGTAATCGTGTTGCAAGGCGTCTCCCCAAAGCATCCCACACATGTTCTATCGGATTTAAATCAGGGGAGCACACCGGCCAATCCATTCGAGTGATATCTTCACTTTCCAGGAGCTCCTCAACAGCATGAGTCCTGTGTGGCCGTGCATTGTCATCCATAAAAACGAAGTCTGATCCAATGGCACCTCGGAACAGACGCACATGGGGAAGGATCACCTCCTGACAATAGCGATCTCCAGTTACAGAACCTCTGTCGAAAACGTGGAGCTCAGTCCGCCCGTTCATCATAATGCCTCCCTAGACGACAACTCCAGGACCACCGAAACGGTCTCTTTCCGTGATGTTACTGGGATGAAACCGTGTCTCGACCTCTCTCCAAATCAACTGGCGCTGGGAATCGCTTGTAACATCACGGAAAGAGACCGTTTCAGTGGTCCTGGAGTTGTCCTCTGGGGAGGCATTATGATGAACGGGCCGACTGAGCTCCACGTTTTCGACAGAGGTTCTGTAACTGGAGATTGCTATTGTCAGGAGGTGATCCTTCCCCATGTGCGTCTGTTCCGAGGTGCCATTGGACCAGACGTCGTTTTTATGGATGACAATGCACGGTCACACAGGACTCATGCTGTTGAGGAGCTCCTGGAAAGTGAAGATGTCACTCGAATGGATTGGCCGGCGTGCTCCCCTGATTTAAATCCGATAGAACATGTGTGGGATGCTTTGGGGAGACGCCTTGCGGCACGATTACATCCTCCTGGGAACACCCGACAACTTAAACAGATGCTGATTGAGGAATGGGCACTCTTACCTCAAGAACTGTTGGACAATCTGGTGCTGAGTATGGGGAGACGGTGCGAAGCAACCATTGCAGTAAGGGGAGGGCATATCCCATACTAAGGAACATCTGCTTGCTGTTCTTCCTCTTGGACAGACAATCATGTGTAACGATACTATGAGTTCAATAAAGCCTTTTTTTGTTTGATTCCATACTGTACGCATTGTATTCATTTCTGCGCAACTATGCTTTCTTCATTCTTTCAGAACAAAATGCTGTATCTCATTTCTGAATTTCATGTCTCTCAGATGATTTCTCGTGAAGTTATGGCAAAAAACATACCAGTTGCTTAAGTTTTGCACACCATTGTATATATATATACATTTATGCTAATGTCAATAAAAATGAAATTAATACTTCATTTATAGCAAGTAGTATTGTATGGGACAAAAATATGTCTGTTGATGAAATATTACACTAAAATAGAAAACTATTACTTGAATACAAGAATTATTCGTAATTATTTATTATTTAGAATGAAAATTCAAAACTTATTATTCATTATTCATATTTAAGAATTCAAGACTAATTACTGAAAAATAATTCGATTCCACCTGAGTTTCAAAGTAAATTTTTTGAGAATTTTGATCATATATTTTAAGGTAAATTTCGGTATAAATTTCTAACTATCTGGAAGTGGAGTATTTCAAACGAAAAAAATTTTAAAAGAGAAAAAACCCAAATATAAGAAAGCAGAAGGCTTCTTTATAATCTGCATGAATTTGTGCGATGGATTTCTATAATAAACCACGACGCTCTAGAAATTTTCTTCTATATTACAGTTTATCTATCATTACTTATAATTTTGAACCTACACTCAATTTTGGCATTGTCAACATGAGAGCAGACAGAAAAAGGCTCTAATATTTAGTTATTAAAAAATTTAATTTAGATATAAAAAAGTATAAAATTGCATTCTTTCAGGAAAGAAACCTATATAGATAAACTTAAAAAGCAAAACATTATCTAAATATAAAATTTTATCCAATATATATATATATATACTCAAATTGTTCGTTTAAAGTTATAACTTTAAACAAGCTTATACTGCTCGAAGAACTGCCCTTTTAAAGTTATAAGATAAATATTTATTGTTTGAATATCAATAAAAATATCGAACCCAACTAATACCCCTACTTAAGGTACTGCAACGAGTCGAGGCGAATGCTTATTTAAAACTAAACATTTATTTGGAAAACTGAGCTTTAATTGGTAAATGCATTAATCATGCAAATGAGCTCATTACAACTCAGACACATCCATGTACATTCTGACCTTTAGCGACAAAATGAGGTTTCTGAAACTAAAAAAGAATCTATTCCGCATTCAATTAAGATAAATTTTAATTCAGTGCAATATTTTTCAGTGTAGCACAAATGAATTGAAAATACCTCGAACATGATAAAGACGACGATCACGATTTATGAATCTGACAAAACCTTCCTTTGAGAAAAAAAAAGTTGACAGAATGTTAAAGCAAGGGAATAGCGTTGTTTGGAGTTTAATAGAAATAAAGTTTTTGTCATAATTCAGTCACTTAAAAATTGCAGTTGAAGATACCAAAAATAATCGCAAAACTCTGACCGCTGTAACTCAGATTATTCTTTATTTTGAAGATTGTAATTTTTGATTGACTTTGAATCTCAATCAAATAAGTCTATTTTAATAAAACGAAAAACATTTTTAACATTTTAATATAACCTTTTAACTTCGTTATTTCAATGCTTGTTGTTGTTGTTGTTTCTGATGACAATTGCCATGAAAAACCCACTGATTTCGAATTCAGGGATTTTAAGCCGGGAGAGAGCGTCTCTAGTTTTTAGTAGCGCCAACTGGGGCCAAGAGTACGATTTTGCAACTCACGCATCACATTTGCTTGCACAACCCCTTTTCACAGGGGGGCACATTTACACATCTCATAGATAGAAGAGCAACCATGCCCAAACAGGGACTCGAACCCAGAACAGGGGAAGACGCACTACCCCTATGCCAGGACGACGGCTATTTCAATGCTAAACGCTTGTAACCCTTCTCAATAAATTCAGCTTAGTACTATAGGCACACGTTATTTCCTTGCCTATATGAAAAACCTTTTTGAATTTAACAACTTAAAATGACTTTACCGATCGCCTTATATATTGTACAAGAGAAAATAAGCTATTGTTTATTTAGTATAGCACTCAGTGCTTGTTAAAAACAATAGTAAAGCCAAAGAAACCAAGTTAAAATCGAAACCTTATCTTTATGTGATTATTTATTCGATAGCATCCTCCTCTTCATTATTTATTTTCCATTTTCTGCCATTTTTTTCTACTCCCTTCTCAATATCTTTTTGAGTTCGGTGTCAGTACACATATATATAATTTTGAGTCCTTTATAAAGTCCTTTTTACTTATAGTTTGAGCTGCAATTAAGAGAAATATCTTTCAGGTAATGAGTTAATTCACCAGATTGTTTTTGTTATAATTGTGGGGAAAATATAGCAAAAAAAAGTAACTACCAAATATTTAAAATTTAGTTAGAAAAATATTGCTTATTTTGACCATCACAAACTTTAAATGTATCATAAAAAGGGTTTAACAAGAGCTTAATTTTCTTTTGCGATCATTCACATCTGAACTATCATTTTGAAATTTTATTGCTATCATTTTGAAGGAAAGTAACAGATTTTAATTTGATTGACAGGAAATTATAAAACGACTCCAGATAAATTGGAATACAGGCATGATTTTCGATTCTTTCTGATTGATGAAAATCAAGATATCCGGCATTTTGCCAGAAAAGTAGCAAAGAAGAAATTGTAAGAATTTTTTTTAAATATTCTTTGAAACTCATTTATTATTTAAATCACGATAGTACTGGGATATAAATGTGAAATATATATTTATGTTGTGAAAAGATTTAAAAAAAAATTAAATATCTTAATAACTGAATTTTATATAATTTCCAATGCCCTCTCCATAAAGTTTTATTTCTATGCCATAAGTTTTTACATGAAAGGGAATTTCATAATTTGGAGGAAAAAATTCGGATAAAAACACTTGCTATTTTAATATTTTACGATTCTTATAAAGTATTTTTTGTAAATAAAGTATTTTTTAAAGTAAATTGTAAAGTAAAAAAATAATTTTAGAGTAAACTGTAAAGTAGGAAACGTATTTTTTTTTTATAGACACAAGAAATTTATTATCATCTTAGTTCTCTGGATGAAAGAACAAACCGTTAGACGTGAGTAATAATAAAAAAAATGATATTTTTAATATAATTATTTTGTACCATTTACGTATTATTATTAAGTTAAAGATAAATAATCACGGAAATGAGATCGAAATCAAATTACCTTGAAGAATTATGTTTGATTATTAGAATTTTTTAATCTGTCTTTTTTTTAATTAAATTTTCGTAATTTATAGGGACTGAAAATGAGCAAATTGTTATTTAAATGGCATTGATCTTAATATAGATTGAACATTAATGAAATTCATAAATTATTTTATTAATATTCATTGCTTATATAAAACATATGAAAAACGTGCGACTGTCTTTAAGGATAATAAAGATAATCGCACGACAAGAATCGCATAATTAATAACATAAATAATACTTGTACTGTTTTTTTCCCTTTTTCTGACCCTAACCATGACAAATACTTTTATTTCAAATTTGTTGTTGTTGTTGTAAATGTAAAAGTGTTAATCTATTTTACGAGAGAAAATCTTATATCTATAATTTATGAAATATTTTCGGAAAGTAATAGTCAAAAGTATTTCTAATTCCTTGTTGCTTATCTTCATTGAAAGTGTTATAATGAATGTTAACTTTTATAGAAATTTCCTTGTTTTTAATTTCCTCCTTTATACACTTATAATAATTTCACTCGTTGAAATAAAACCCCATTCATATTGATGATGTTATACTGCATTTAATATTTAATTACTAATTTCTTTTTAAAATTCAAGAAATGTAAATAAAATAACATGAAGCTTTGTAAAAACACTCTTATATTTAATTATTTTTTTGATGCGCTTCTAATTAAACTTACGGTTACTTATTTTATATTAGCTAAATCATCACTTTGAGACCAAAAGCATCAAAGTCAAAAGGAGAAACCCTTTTTCCTAATAAAATATACTTTTTTGCTTTTTCTTTTAAACTTAATATATTTGCTACGTATCTTCCTCACAAGTTAATTTCATATATGTGGAAAATTAAAACAAACTATCTTGATATTTTTGTTTGCTTTTATCAAAAGCTTTTCTAGGAGCAGTGAAAGCCAGTAATTATTTCAAGCATAAAAATTTATTTTTTAATAAAATTTTATATTATTTTTTAATTTAGGTCTATTTTGTTATCTTCAAATAAAGAAAGACGACCGAAAGGAGATTAATATTTACAAATAAAGTTTAAAAAAATAATTTGAAGGATGCAGGCATGATAAAAAAACTTATTTATAGAAAAAACTTTTAATCAAAATTCTCAGTAAAAATATATGAAACAATTCTATCTGAAAATTGTTAACGTTACAATCCAGACAAATTTAAAAAAATGATTTATTAAAATAACGTATCATCTTTTCATATATTCTATCTGCTGACAAATAAAAAGATTCACAAGAAAGTTGCATTCACAGAGAATGCGTTCACAGAAGATGCATTCACCACAGCTGCTTTCACAGAGAATAATTTAATTTTCAAGTTTTTTATGCCTAGTGCAAATAGAATTATCTTTAAAGTTTCATTAAGAAATTGTATTACATATAAATCAGTTCGCACTGTGTGGAAGAAAAAGTAGGATGTTTACAATCTTGTAAAGTTTCTTTCGAATTCTTAGAATCCATTTGGAATCTAAAAATTGATTCGTCCATATTTCAGAATCATCCAAATCTTGTATTAAAATAATGTTATGCATATGCAAATTTAAGCTTCTACGTATTTTATGTATCTATTCTTACAGGTAAATATTGGAAACAATGTACAGGCTTTAATAATTTATTATGTATTATATATTCTGAAGATAAAATATTAAGCCAATTTTACATAAATGAGGCATTTGGAGAGACTCAAAACATCATATATGCGAAGGTTTTAGAATATTAATTAATTAAGTATTATTAATTCGAATTATGGGTTCTAAAACATCATACAGAGTTGAAAATAGGAGCTATTTAGTACCAGTAAACAGGATAGAGCCTAGGGTGTAACGTATAGTTATCAAAAATTTAAGCCATCTCTAAATTTGAAAATGTTAGAACTCTTTGATTAAAGTTTCGCCATTAATTTTTAAATCATGAGTCTGTGGTATTATATGGAGGTTCAATTTCGCGCTAAAGAGTTATAAACCACCATTTTGGAACAATGAAATAGTTAAAATATTTAATCTGATATTTAATAGCATAGCCGTATTCTGTAATTTAAATAAAGAAAAATTTTCTTTATTGCTTTTATTTTTATTTCTTAAATTTAATTATCACAGAGGATAATGTAGATTATTAAATCGTCAAATCAATTTTGAATGGAAATATATTTTATGAATAAATATTTTAAAATATTCAAATTATATTTCAGAAAATTTTGGAAGCGATAATTACATTAATACGTTTTTAAAAAGAAGTAAATTTCTTTTCGGAATTTCTTATATTCTTTAACCGCATGAAGAGTTAGAAACCTTTAACCATTATGATCTTTTATTCTTTACAGAAAAATGGATGACATTAGCGAAATTTTAAAGATTTTTAATAGAAAAATTTGTTGCATTTGATCGTTGTCTCTCTCCTAAGAGAAAGTACGATATAGAATTACATGCTCTTCTAGATAGGGTCTCCAATGAAGGCAAAGTGCATCAGTTCATAGATTAATGAAGATCTAAAACTAAGCTTGATAATTTAACTTCAAACTAAGCTTCATAATTTAACTTCAAACTAAGCTTGATAATTTAAAAATTGTTAACTACTCAAAAGGAAAATTGGAGTTTATCGTTTTTAATTTTAGGGATACTATTATCATACACAAAAAAACTTTTATGTAATGGAATTTTGAATCCAGTCCCCTTAGGTCTCTAAAATGAGATTTTACCATAAGGTTAAATTATTTTTGAAGTATTCAGAGAAACAAAACAAAAATGTACTTTACAGTATTCTTATGTATGCGTAGCAATACATAAACAATAAGATTAGCAATTCTTATTGTTTAAGAGGTTGTACTTATAAAAAAACCCACCTTTAACAGAAGACGTTCCTAATGATGAGAAAATTCTAAGATTAACCTTTCTCTCTCTTCTAATAATAAAAGCGAATGTGTGTCTAGGTGGGAGTTTGATCCGTTAATTTAGGTCTTTGGATTTAGAGATATCAAATTTCGCACACAAATACTTTCGAACATAAGAATATACCCTGAAAAACTTTTTTTCAAATTTATTAAAACTTAAAATATATTTTAGAATTTCAATCGTTAACTTTCAGAAACATTACACAATATAAATTTTATTCCTTTTTAAATTTAAAAATATCATCTTTTTAATGAGTTCAAATTAATACCTTTTTTCCCTAAATTTTCATATTTTTCTGAAGATTTTTTATACACCATTTGCAACAATACTTTTCATTGCCGATATGAAATTATAACCATTCATATCGTTTATGAAAGCGTTTAATCGTGTCGTTCTCTTCCGTTTTTGAAAGCTAAGAATCAAAAATCTGTTTTTCATACTTTTAATGGCTTGTGAATTTTTATTTCTTTATTTTAAATAACTATTTTCTATTGACTGAACCATTTATGATATTAGGTAATATAATCGATATGATGAATTATATGATTATTTATAGAATAATAACATAATTCTTTAATTATTTATAGAATATTTCAATTTATCTAGCATGCTTTTAGAAGTTTCCATATAATACTTATAAAATACCCCTTATCATTTTAATATCGGGAAAAAAAATCTTGCATTTTAAAAGACAAATAAGAAAATGAAGTTGCTGCATTAAATTATGTTCATTTAGATTTTAGACGATATGTAAAATTGCTTTGCATGCAGATGTGATAAATTTTACTTCATTAGAAAATTTCACGAACACAATAACAGAGAATAATTTAAGGCTATAAAAAACAATTCAATTGTCTGTCGCATTTTCATGTTCAAAAATATTTTGCTGGTGGAATAATGAATATCAGATAAAGAGTAAGAAAATTAATTGAAAATAAATTAATATTTTCGGCAATTCAGCTGTTTGCCGGAAATCATTGACATGTAAAATATATTATTCTTTTTACTCACTTTGATCAAACTTGACAGTTTAATGATAGTAAAAATGAAATTTTTCTGCAGAATTTTTAAATTTTCTGATGAGCTAAAGTTTTGAAGTTTCGAATAATTGTGCATTCTCGGTGATAATATGCTACTTCAGTATTTTCAGAACTTATTATCACGTAAACATGTAGTTTAATTACATTTTGCCTGCAAACAATTATTGACAGCTGATGAATGAATTTGAGAAAAAATTGATTAAAATATCCAATAATATTTATAATATTATAATAATAAAATAATCAATAAAAATACAGGACATAAACAAAATACAAAAAAAAATATATTTTTGAATGCATTAGTGGAAATACGTTTCAATCAACTGATTTCTTTAAATGTATTAATATATTTTTCAGAAATTTAATTTATTTATTTATAGTGATTGTAAATATATTAACCAATTTATATCTTCAAAATATTATTTTCAATTGAAAATTGCAGTTTAGTATGTTATCAGTATTATACATGGTACATTCATAATGTAGATAACTATTTACATTATGTATGCATTATATATAATGTAGTTATATGTAGTACATACATAATGCATATGTAATATATAATGTCTAAAATGTTATTATATTTTAGACGTTATATATTACATTTTATATTTACCTTATGCGTCAAACATTCAACTTTACGGATAGAAGTACATTGTAATTTTTGTACTTTTCAATTTCAGTAAAAAAATGTAAAAGTACCTGCTCCTCTTTAAAAATTATTTTTATATTTTCAAAATTTTTTTATTTCTACCTTAAAAGAATATTTTTTAATTCTTTATGCTTACAAAATATTATTATATTTATACAATAAGTTGTTTATTTTTCAGTTAATCTTTGCTATAATATCTTCTTCCCGTATTAGGTAGGAAATTGAGAAACGAGAGTAATAATAATGCATATAATATAAATTTTCATGACAATGAAAAGAACAAAATGTAATAGATTATTACAGGAAAACATAGATAAATTCTAAGTCTTAAATGCGTTATAGGTTTTAAATGATGGATTTCGCTTTTTCCTCTTTGTATGTATCTTTATCGCATTGACATATTTGTCTAATTATAGATATATACATAACTTGTAGGTTATATACCATATATAAATTTCATGACGCATTAAGATTTTTGGCAATACAATTTTTAAGATGCTTGTAATAAAATATCTTGGTTTTTTTCCCTAGTCATCTTTTAACAAAAGAGACTTAATGTTTCCGAACTATAAGACACAGCATTATGCATATGGTTACTAATTTTAGAACTTATATATTTTGGAATATAAATTTCAGTTCGAAAACATTTCTAAAAGCGCAAGAAGCAAATAAAAAGAACTTTTTTGAATGATTAATTAATATTTTAGAAATAATTACTTACATATATTGATATATAAACATGCATATATTGAGCCACTCACAATAATTTTAAAAATGT
Source organism: Argiope aurantia (assembly GCA_026543865.1). NCBI lineage: Eukaryota > Metazoa > Arthropoda > Arachnida > Araneae > Araneidae > Argiope > Argiope aurantia. The sequence goes on along the minus strand of JAPMOR010111124.1, from coordinate 104,922 downwards.
TATTTTAAGTTTATTAAAGAAAATAAGTTAAGCTTACACAAAAGAATTTTGGGTGAGTTTTATTAAATTGAAACCTTTTAGACTTGAATATTGTATTTAGATAAAAAAAAAAAAACTGCATTAGATGTTTATGATTTAATCGAAAAAATCGTATCTGAAATGCCTTCTGTATTGTATTCAGTTCATTAATCTAATTCACAACAGGATTTAATTTTACGGCTTTTTATCCACCATTTTACGATAACCTGTGCAATAAACACAGGACCAATGAATTTTAATATTCATAGTGCATATCTATTTATTATTGTTATTCTAGATATTTCTTCCTTCACTGTTACAAAGTAGAAAATTTATTTTAATCGGTAATAATTTTTATCAATTTCCCTTCTTAAATATATTTATGATTTCTGCAAATACCTTTTTCTGTAATTCTTATCGATAAATATTCTATTTATGAAATGACATTCCCGTGTCGTTCCCATCAAACCGTTTAGTGACAGGAATGGCTAGGGGTAAGGGGATATAGGAAAAGTGTACTCTCCTCTAAGGATTCCAGAAAGTAGAATCCATCCCCATCACTGACGAGCAACAAAAGATTAAAAATTTTACGAACCACAACGAATGAATTTGTTAAAAAATTAATAGAATTGATGGAATAATTTATAAACATCAGTGGATTAGTTTAAATATATTCTTCATCTTTTTCCATGAAGAGTTAAAAAAATCTTGTTTAAATAAAAAGAAACTAGAAAAATCTATCATAATTATTGGTCTCCATCAAGAATCCAAATATACCATTTTAACAGCTAATTTTAATCAAAGCTTAGATTGCAAAAAGAAATTTATCTTAAAATTTGATTTTGCAATTTTCTAAGACGGCCATGGTATTATAATTAAATCACTAGTTTTTATATTTTAACATATTTCTGATTTTCGTATGTATTATGCAAAAAAAAATATTTTATTTTAGGTAATTGTCTGTATTGCTTTTACGGTTCTTCGATTTTCATAACTGCACTTTATAATAAATAATAATAATTAATCATCTCTAAATATAGTAAAAACATTTATAAAAGACTTTTTTATGAATATATGGAACTTCTCATTTTATTATTTTCTGTAAATAACTTAAAGATTATATTTGCCAGCAGAGTTGCATTTCAAAGCAGTTGAATTTTAATAATTTTAATATGAGGAAAATCGAAAATTTATTCATATGCCAGTTATATATATATATATTCTATAGTTATTATATATATTATATAGTTATTCATGTACAATTTAATTCGATAAATACACAATAAAAGAGATAGAATACTACAGGTTCTATCGGAATAAATTGTAGCTAGAGATAGGTCTATCGGCAACAAAGAGTGATTGAAGAAATTTTAATCTTTCCATATGCTTAGAGAAAAATATATACCAACTTTAAAAGTAGCCAATATAATATACCAGTTTTTAAATATTTTAGTATGAAAAATAATGCCATTCAAGTTTTTATAAACATGTACTTGGAATTGTTCTAGAAAAGTTTTGGTAATTATTTCTACGTGTAATATTTTTTCACCATTTTTTAGATGCTTCTCTAGTATGAGGCTTATCTTCTTATTTCCATAAACGTATGATTTGAGATAGATTGGAACATGTTCTGACTACCAGAGAAAAGAATTGTCAAAATAAGTAATCGCTTGATTGAAGTTTGCAACATTCATGAAAGTTCTAACAATTTATGTGTGACTTCAGCATAATGCAATCACATATTTCTTCTTTTAATTGCTTATCACATATTTCAGTTTCTCTTTAAATATATAATTTTTCAATTTTTTAATACGTTATTACGTAATAATCGTTTCCAGTCTTCAGTTTCACACTTGTTCGCGTTATACATATTGAATTATCCAACGCTTTATTTTGCTACAAATGTTTTTAATCTATTCTTAGCATACAATAAAGTAAACAATTTTAAAACAGCTGCCAATAAAAAGCCCAGCTTAACAATTGCTATCTTTTGGTGATTGACTTGTTCACACAGACTTTTGATTTTTAAGACTTTTAAACTATTAATATGAAATAGATTTTTAAAATATCCCCTTGTTTTTTTGATAAAATAGAAGAACATGCGAATTTAATTGAATATGATTACAATAAATAATTATCCAAATTAAAAAGTAAAAATCATTTCCAAGTTCAACGAAATAAAGTAGATGTCTGTTTTCAAATAAAGGTACAAAAAGAGTTTTTAATTTTTAGTTTCATATTTGTAAAAGCGATAGAATGAATATTTTGATGAATGGGAAATTTTCTATAATATTCAAAATATTGTTGCAGATTGTCTAAAAAATCAAGTTTTAAAAGAAATTATTAAAAAGATAAACAAAATACTCTACGGAAATGAGATTAATATAATTAAAAAGGTGATGAAACTAAAATTCTTGTGAGATTGTATTTTTGGAAGATATGAACATCAATTTCCATACGCAAGTTACATCGATTACTTATCACGACGGTTAAGACTGATTTTTGTGTTCGATTAATTTTTCTATTTGACTCTTATTTCTATCATCTTTATTTCTTTTACATTATCTTTCCACTGACTGAGTAGAGGATTCAGTTACACGGCGAATCGGCTTCGAACATTAAGTATATTTAATTCGACAATTTAATAATATTTTGCAAATTAATTAATTAGTTAGATTAATGCTGAATTAAGTGAAGTTTATAAAAGTTTTCAGTAAAATGTCAGGAAAGTTCATGTAGTGGTTTGTTTACATTTGATTGTTAAAATTCGAAAATAGCTAATAAGAATAATTTCTGTGTTATGCACATTACTGTTATATATTTCGGCAGGCATTTTTACAGGCCGAATTAGTATTTCGCTTTTAAAGGATGTACAAAGTGTGTTAAGCTATAAGCTATTTGCTATATATTTTTTTTATTATTTTTTAACTAAGCTGTGCAATGAACAAAAGCAACAAATCCAAAATAATACTTTAATCTTTTGTTTGGCATAGTTATTATAGTAACGTGTTTTTATTAGATTTTATTTGAGATTTAAATTTCCCAAACTTTTGCATGAGTAACGTAATCATGTCAGTGCAAACGGATGTCTGAATAATAATTAAAAATAAATTATATAAATTAAAGTTTTAAGAATTAAATAATTATTTAATTAATTTAAAAATAATTCAAAGTGCATGTAAGTATGATACACAAGTGTACGTAAACATGATACACATAACCTGCTTACTAAGTATGAGAATCAAAAATTTTTTTTACTAAAACTTTTAACTATTTTTCAATTAAAGAGTTAAATTAAAAGCTATTTAAAGTAAATTGCGGAAATATTTATGAACGTTTAGTCAGAGGAATTTGTTTTGTAAGTAAGAAATAAGCTATTTCCATCAAACTGCTATCTTTTTACAAATTGAACGGAAACCTGGAAACAAAGGTTACTGACTCGAAACTCCCAAGAGATCAGAAAAAAAAATCTAATAGCTGCCATTTAGTTGTATTTGACTGTATCGGTAAACCAAACAATTTTTTTATATGTTTCCTTATTTAACTCTTTTTCGAAACAGTTTCCGGCCCAAAAATGTTTCCGAAATCGTAAGATAATGGCAACAAGGCATATGAAGGAGATTCTTTTTTTTTTCCCTGAAATATTATCGGAATGGATTCTCCTTCAGGGATTTATTTTCTCTTGAATTTTAGTCTCTGTTTTTCCCTTCACTGAGGCGGTTGAGAAGTGTTTACGATTCGCCTGAGATATCTTTTTAAATTAGCGGCATCGTTTGCAGCGAAAATAGCTTTTATTTATCTCAGAGAGGTTACAGAAATAGCAATAATGCAGCGGTATTTGGCGAATTGGCTCTTTTTCTCATGAAAATTGTAGCGAATGGTTAAGAAACTTTTATATAAACATTCCATTAATATTATGTTGGAAATTTCTAAGTAATTCATTGCTGATAATAATTAATATCTGGAAGACCAGCTTCGATAGGCAGGATTTTTTTAAATCGTATTTTTTTCAGAGAAAATATTTAGATAAGAATCACATATTGGTTATTTTTCAATCTTATCTACATATGAACTAGTTATTTAAATTTAAAAAAACGCGAATGCATTTATTTTAACATGTTATTCGAAATAATCTGCTGCATTACAGTATTCATTTTACAGTTTATATATCATTAATTATATTTCGAACTTGCACTCAATTTTTACCATGGTGAAATCAGGTCCGAGATGGCTCTACATGTTATTGTCAGCATGACAGCAGATTAAAAAAAAGCTCTAATAGTTAGTTATAATTTTGTGTATGTGTATCAAATTGCATTTTTTCAGGAAAGACATTTATATATATTGATAAATTTTAAAAGCAAGAATATTAAATATAAATAAAGAAATAAAAGAAATAAAGCAAAAAGTGCAACTCGAACTTAGGACCAGTAGCACACGCATCATTTATGTTGTTCAAACTACTATACTGCACTTTCTTTTCTTTTCGTAATTCTTTTTCGTAAAATCACATTTTATCAGGAAAGACACCTGTATAGATAAACTTAAAAGCAAAACCTTATCTAAATATAAAATTTGATTCAAATTGTTAGAGCTGTTTTCGAGGTACACGAAATATATATATTGTTAAGGATTTTCACCATCGGATTCACTACGCTTCTATAGTCTAGTGTACGAAACGAAACGAAACACGATTACACAGACGACAAATACACGGAAGACAACTATTTCCAGCCGAGACGAACACAGGACAACACGCAGAACTACACTGCAGCGGACAGTAGCCCACAAACAGTAATCGTCCACAGCACACGAAACGGCCAGACGGAATTCAGCACGAGAGGGGATCCTCGGAGCTTCATTCTACGGCTTCTCAAAAACGGCTGAACTTCTCATTGTCTCCTTGCTTTAGCTGACGACTCATTACTTCTCACAACTGGCTATTACACAGAAGATACGACGCTGCTTCCACAGTAGACAACAGAATTCGGCACACAGCAGTTCTGCACTCGTTCCACGCAACGTTGGCACTCATATATTGCTTCGCTATCCTCTTGTTGTGGACTCCGACTATAATTCACGACGTCACACCATAGCTTGAGAGTGCCGGCCTTTTATAGTTCCCGGGAGGCGGGCTTTAATCTTTTGAACCAATCAGGTATCTCGGTTTCTAATGGATGAATTGACAAAATTCTCGAAGTTTCGAGCATTATCCATTTTGTTGCCGAAAACCCCAAATTCGTCGCTAAGTCTCCAAATGATCGCCAAGTTTGTCGCCAAGCTCTGGGATTACTGGCTCGGCAGCCGTCAGCATCCAATACAGATTTCTGTAAAACGGTCTTTCTTATGATGACACTATTCGTACTGGGAAGCAAAATTACAGGTTAAATTGCTCGTTTAAAGTTATAAGATTTGGTTGAGTTTCAAAAAGGTTTCCGAAATTCCAGCAATATTTTATATTTATACTAAGATTTCCAAAAGTAAAATATGTAATTTTGGTTAATAGAGAAATTAAACATGGTATTAATTAACCATATTAAATTGAGATAAAACTAGTTAGATAATACAGATAAAAATGATATTTTTAATAACATATTTCCTTATCTGTGTCATAATATACGCAACTTATAAATATTTTTTAATTCAATTTTTTCAGAAACGAAAATGGACAAATAATCAATGCTACGTTATCAATTTTAAGCAAAAAAGCTATTTTATCCAACAATATATGTTCTACATACAGTAGGACATGTTGTTATTATGAATTTTACAATTTCTGGATAAATTTGTTTTAAGGAAATATAGAGTATAAATTTTTACCATTATTTCTTTTGTCAAATTGACCATAATTCTTCAAGTATCAGTATTAAGTTTTAATGGAACTGTGCATATTACGCATTCAAACTATATAAACGAAGGAAGATCATTCACTTATAAGAAAAATGCCTTAATATGAAATTTTCTGTGTTTTTTTCTCTAGAAATATTTCAAATCCCTTATGATTTTTTCGAAACATTTAACCAGTCTCTATATTTCTTTTGGAGGACAATTACGTCAATTTTCACTTGTTATACCTTGGTGGAAACTTCAAGTGTTTTTCTTGCAGAATTCAAGTTTGTCGATCAATCCTCTTTCAAAGATGAAGTGAAAACCAATCGTGATTTCGTATTTGAATTAATACAGCAATTAATTGTCTAACTCAAAGAATCATATGCACATGATGGAATCAATGAACAACTCAGATATTGTTGGCTGCTGTTATCTGATAAAAAATAAAAGATATCATGCGAGTTTAACAACTCAGTACAACTTATATTTTCTTTATATTAATTCCAAATTAGATAAAAAATGCTTTTTACTTTCTCGTATACGTGGTATAGAGAACGTATTGTAATCGTCAAACAATTCAAAATCGAGATTTTTACAAATTTATAAGTTTTAAAACACATTTTTTATAATTCAAAAAATACATTTTTGTCTTTATGTCTGTCTGAGCTAAAGATAATTCTAAATTGTTTGATGTAGACGAAAAGATAAGGTATACACCAAATTTTATATCACACCACCTAACACCAAATTTGTACGATTCTATCAACCTTTGAGGAATTATATCTTTCCGTCTGCTCAAATATAAGTTAACCCTTTCTAGGGCCGTAGGAAGTATGCTTCCCAACAAATTTATCAATCTTTGTATGAAATTATGTAGGTTGGCATAAGTTCTGACAAATTTTTTAAGAAAGACAGAAACTTAGATGCTTCAGTTCTTTATCTCACACAAAATGATGCGTCTTGATTTGTTACTTAATTATTAATTAACCAAATTAATTAATTAATCAAATTAAATTTATCTAATAAGCTAAATGAATCCCTTTTCTTATTCTAATTTCAAGCCTAAAAATATTTCAACATAATATGACTAGAAAAAAAATGGCCCTTTAAAGGGTTAACACGATGTATACAGACCAGAGGGATAAAATTCAGTGCACAGATTTACCATATAAAACATAGGGACTTATCAAATTTTGAGTAAACTCCGCGAAGGGGTTGACCTTCTGTCTATCTGCACTTCCAAAAACGTGTAAACCCGACAATTTACAAATTCATTGACTTAAATACGTTGAATTTTGAATGGGATTTTGTGACCACAAATTTAGCTCTGTGTGAAATTTTCATTTCATTTGGTCGGGAAGTACGCGTCTAGAACCTAAGTTCGATTTTCAGATACTTTTAACCGCATGCGAGGGATTAATTGCCAAATAACTCGCTAATGAAGACATTATAGTTTCAGTAAAAATGCTAAATTTACGTCACGGGATAATAATACATTTGATTGAATACAGATAATAATACATTTGATTTTCGGATGCCATTAACCGCAAACCAAATAACTCGCCAAGAATGGCACGATAGATTCAGTAAAAATGCTAAATTCATGCCAAAGGTTAATATTTCGTAATTATTGTACACCAATGTCGTGAAAGGCGTTATCTGGAAAAAACCTTTATTAGAGAATATACAAGAAAATTTTGAAGAGACTATTAACGCTGGTTTTATATAGTGTGCTCTCTCAATAACAGACCTTTTAATAATCATATAGATAAAATATCGGGGACCGGATCTGAATTATTTTAATTCAAAAATCTTTTCACTGCAAAAAATTGTTACTTTAAATTGAATATGATTCATTTCCTCATCTCTAATCGATTTAAATAAATGATTGAGTTCATTAAAAGACTAGTCTGCTAAATGAAATGACGCTTCTGGTGACAGTATTGCTTTTTACTTTCTTTTATTATTTTAATTTCAATTTTCACCAAACTAAAACATTAGTTAATTCTTGCCTTTATTTTTCGAAAACTTTCATATTTTTCCGTGAATTACATGCAAAAACGTTATCTAATATCAAACTCCATTCCAAAAATCCATTATTCATTTCATTCATACACGCTTTGTTAGGGCCAAAACTCGTACGAGGTATTCTTTAGAGGCTAATTTATCATTCAAATGATTACCTTATCATCAATATGTTTCTTTAAATTCATTAGCATAAATATACCATAAGTCGTATTTAGTATTCTTATCTTTCTTGACATTTTTTTTTCTTTTAGTCATTGATGGAATTTTTTTTCTTCCTATTTCATTAATTCTAATTGATGACTTATCATCATAAATCCCATGAAAGCGACCGTTCAAAAATAGAACCGAATTTCATGCTTTTTTCTTCAAGAATGATCAGTTTTTTTTACAAATTATTTTTCTTTTTGACATAAAAGTTATTCATGCTAATAATTTTCTGTGAATAATAATTAATTATTTTTATGAAGTCAATAAAAATAAATTTTCTGCTATAAAAATTAAATTCATAATTGAATTCTTTATCTGCAAAATAGGATGAATTTCATTTATATAAATGAAAATAGAATATTTTTCAGTAGAATTTGAGAATATTTGGGGAAAACAGTTCCACAAACAAATTAGACAATACTCAAACATAATTGCTAACATTGCTTGGATATCGTTTGTAAATATATATCATATTTCACATCAAACTAAGAAAATTTACATCAAAACTTATTTTTTAAAACTACATTTGATTTACTTAAATATTTTAATTTTATTTATATAAATATGAAAATGAAATCAGCTGGAGTGGTCTCCTCAAAATTTTCTCACATACTCTCTTATAAACTTGTCAAGCCAGAGAACGTCACGCATGGTACTTGTGTACAATGGCTACGAAATATTAACTTTTGACGTGAGTTTAGCATTTTTATTGAATCTATCGTGTCATTCTTGGCGAATTATTTGACAATTAATCCCTAGCGTACGGTTAATAGTACCCTAAAATAAAATCTGTGCTTTAGGCACTTTCTTTTCAATCGATTGACATAAAGTTGCATTTGTATTTACAAAATCCCATACCTGATTTGATATATTTAAGCCACTAAGTTCTTGAATTATCGCGTTTACATATTTCTGAAAATACAGACAGACAGATAGTCAACTCTTTTATGGTTTTGGCTCAACATTTAACTGGTGTATATACTGTAAATGTTAAATTTATGCACCGAATCTTATTGTCTCCGTTTTGTAATCATCGTGTTAACTCATATTCGAAAAGCCGAAAAGGCGGATTTCTTCTGAAGAGATTTTACTTAAAATTTGATAGAAATCAGAAAATTTGTTTTTATGCCTGTATACCGAATTTCAACAGTCTAGCTCAAAGCGTTTTTGAGTTGTCTATGTCACAGGTAAATAAACGGATATTGTCTAAAAATGTGTTTTTCGAACTCAGGAAGGTCTAAAATATAGAGATTCGTCGAAATCTAGAATTCGAATTTTTTGACAATTACTATATTTTCTCTATACTACGTATACGAGAAAGTAACAATTGAAGTAAGGAGAACAACCTTCGGACCTAATAAGAACTTAACAATTGACTTCAGACATTTTTACTTAATTCCTTTCTACTTGAGGCTACACTTCGAACTGAATAAATTTCTTCACAATATTTTTAATTCACTTGCGTTAGCATCCCCTTTTGAGATTAAACGAGAGCTATTTTAAGACGGACATCATGATTTTGAGTGGAACGTTCGATATTATAATTTTTATCTGTAATTTTAGCAAACTTTAAAATTTTCTTAAATAAGAATTGTAACATTACTTTTCCTTGCTGTGATAATATGTAGTTCATTTTTATTATGAAATATATAATATCATAAACAAAATGCCTTTCAAATTATCAAAAGCAAGTTCATTCTAAAGATTCGGCAGTGTATTTACTGACATGTTTAGAAGCATTTAAAAAATTATGAACAAAAGCAAACTAATTTTAAATTTAAATTATTGATCAAAAAACAATGATTTAAGAGAAAATTAATCGAAACTTTTTAATGATATGAAAATACACAAATGCATTGACAAAATTATTAATTTTAGGGTGAAAAAAATCCCAAGATACAAAGAAAAAAAATCTGTCAGTGCCTTACGTGAATATATACCTGAAAATTAGACTTTAAAAATATCTGAGTAGTTTATTCAAAATAAAGAAGTGTAAAAATAATTCAACATGAGAATTTGAGAAATAGATTACAAAGACAAAACAAATGAAGTAAAAAAAAGAGTTTAAAAATCAATTTATTGTAAAAACAATTTGCAAACAAGTAATATATAAAAAAAATTTAAGTTAATTCCTACTTAGATCAAGAAAAAAATTATATTAGTTACTTTTTATTAAATAACTACAATTAATATAAATATGTATATACATATGACAGATTTACAATATTAAGTGGCAAAATAGAGCTTGGTGACAAACTGGGCGACCATTTGGTGACATGGCGACGGATTTGGCGACTTTGGAGACCCAATAGAAATTACTGAACAAATTTATTTAATTAATTAATATTTGAAAAAAACTGTGTTAACATCAAGTGTCATCTACTACAAGTTTAAAAATATGTATTTGAACTTGAGTGGATGAATAAAAAGCATTTTATTAACGATTGCAAATTTCAATAAGATATATATATACAGAGAGAGAGAGAGAGAGAGCTATTAGTAGAAATTGAAAAAAGAATCAAAATCATTGAAACAAAAATATTTCTATAATAGTTTAAAAAATTTTTTCTCTCATTTTTTTTTCAATTGCTTCTTGAAAATACTTATGCAGATGCCCAAATCAAAATTAATGAAGTTCCCTTCTATAAATAGCTCACAAAGCAATGCCAATGATTTTTTTTCAAAAAAAATATTCTATGTAAACTAGAGGATTTATTTATCTAAATATTTGTTGAAATGCGAATACTGAATGCATGGTGATTAAATTTCAATGAATGAGTTTGCTTTGATGCTTTTGAAATGGATACTTTCAAAAGGAATGTTTTATTTCATGCAATGCTTCATATATATAATATATAATATATGGATAATAAACGGCATTCATCTGGATAGATTAACAGAATAATACTGAGTATACGAAGTCATTTCTCATGAAATGGACGTTTTACACACAACTGGAAGTGTTTAAAAATATAATTATAAACACACATTTCTTTGGGGAGTTGTTTTTTAGTATAATTTTTGTATAGAAAAATAATTTTTTTTCTTGATGAAATTTTAACTAATTCTCTTTTTTTAACTTAACTGCATTGTATTAAAATATGGGTTAAATTTCTCATTTTTAAGAAATCGAGTTTTGATTATATCATTTTTTTACAATTTTAGCAATCGTTGCTAACTCTCTAACGTAGATATTTTTTTAAAAAAATTATTTAATAACTAAGCATAAAAAATTTCGAATTCGAAATTAATAGAATTTATTTTTATATTCGAATTTGCTCAGAGTAAAATAATTTCCTGTCTAATTTTAGCTTGGCAATTTGTTGTAATTTGTAAGAAAAAGTATAAATATTCTTCCTTTGAAAGGTAAATTTTAGTTTTTTTAATGTAACTTATTCAGAAAGAAAAAAAGAACAAACGAAACATAAGATTAATATAAAAACTGCAAACTAACAATCATATTTAATATTCAATTAATTAACATTTTTAATTTAATTTAATTTTTAACTAATCATTCACGCTATCATAATTTCTATATCTATTATTAATAATGAAGAATGTGTTTATATACGATGGATTTAAATTGGCTTTTCCCTTAAGCAGTTATTTACTGTTTGTATTTCTCTTTAGAGTAATTTTGCAGTCTTCTGTAGCTAGAAAATATCCTATTTTTAGGCCGATTCTAAATTTTATAGATCCAAGCAAATGTAAAATAGGAAAAAAAATGCTGAAGCAATTTTAAGCAAGTATTATTAATTATTTGTTTTCTTGTTAATTTTAACGAAGCCAACGATAAAACTTTTATTAAATATCAATCCTCATGTAACAACGTAGCTATTTAATTTGTCAAAGCTCTGAATTTTTTTGACAGAAAATTCGTAATACTACATAACATTATGCTCCTCGGTAAAATTTTATTGAAGATTTTATTAATGAAATTTATTGAAAATTTATTTTTGGGGAATATCTCAAATATTATCATCCGAAATAAAATTGTGTACCTTTTTAAAATTCAAACAGTTCGTTTCATATGATTCCAGTTTATTTTATGTGCAATTTTTTCTTTCAAATTTCAGAATTTTAAGAATGATATTTTACTACGAATTTTTTTGACAATATCTTTCACTCAATAAAGCATGAAGTAATTTTTACACATATTTAATCGCTCTTTTTTTATTCCATTACAGAAAAGCTTAGAAATGAGTATCCTGCTTTTTTCATTTTTGATGAAAATCTGATTATGAATTTCTTATTATTTTATTTCATTTATCTTCCTTGTGAAAGTTATTAACAAAGTTTAAAACGATATTAAGTTATATATTTGATATGCTGGAAAATTTATCTTATTAATTTTCAACTTTCTAAGGAACATGTTTTACACTAGATATCAAATTATAAGCGGAACTCATATATTACAAGTAAAAGGTACCATTCCATATTAATATTGCAATAAACTGCGAGTTTTGGTGAATAAAATAATGAAGTTCAAAGAAATGTAAGAAAACGAAGAATTGAATGTTTGATGACGTAGGAAGTTTTTTATATGGCAATCTGACGTTGTGTACATTCCATTACAAATTTACATAACCTTAATGAAGAAATAATGCTAAAATTTATATATAATAAATGTCTATCATAATTTGATATTTAAAAATACATTGTTTAAGACAACTTGAAAATCAAACATGCATAGGATATATAATTGAGATTAACTGACCGCCATTATCAGATAATGTCTACTATTAATAAAAATAATGTGTATTTATGCCCCTCTATGTATGATGTTCTTCAAAGCAAACAGTTCGATATAGATCTTCCAAATTTGATATACTTAGCGGGCATATCATAAGGGTTTTATCAAAAGTTTTAATTAACTAAAATTTAAATGAAGTATTAAATAAGGTTTTCTGCTCTAATTAAAAAAAACATTTTTTAAACATAACTGATTTTTTTAACATTTTGAAATTAAAAAAATTGCAATGATATCAATTTAAATATTGTGTAAATGTTCCTAAATTTTGTAATTATTCAATTCTTTTTCTTAATTTTAAATAAGAAATTTCAATGTTGTAATATATTTCCGTAGTTTCACTATACAATCGTGTATTAATTTTACTCCATTGTTGGAAGTAAAGAACGAAGAAATCTTTATTATATTTGTGCAGATTGCAAGGCGAATTTAAAAATGAAGCCATGATATTATGAAAGTTAGAAATCCAATAAACTGAAACAGTACGTCTTTAATACTACTATGATGTGTTACTTGATTCTATTAGGAGGGCCCATATAGCCCTAAAGAGATCAAGCATTTCGTTATTTTAAATAACTTGGTTTTAATATCTATCACAAGTTGATGCTAAAACTATTTCTTGACTCAATAAAGAAAATTTTAATCATAAGAGCTGTAATTGAAAATGTGTATAAAAGTTATCTTGACCAATCATATCATGGTCAAAAGAAATTCTTATTAAATAAAATTATACTTAATAAATAAATGAATGCAAAATAAAAATCAACGCCCTATTTTGCGAGAATTTATTTGCAACTTTAGTCAACAAATCAGCAGAAATATGTATGTTATTTAAAAATATAAATAGGAAAATTTCTAATAGGATTGTATTTAAAATGAAATCATATAAAATAATTATGAATAGTAATCAGGATTTCTATATTATTATTGGTAACAAAACAATTCCTAGATTTTAATGATTTTAATAATTTAATTCCTAATTCTGAGATTTTAATAATTTTAATGATACATATATCCTTTCATTCTTAAAGAATTTAGTTACAAGCTTAAGAATTAAATAAATAGTTTAATTTCGACATGTTTTTCTTTATAGGTCTTTATATCTTCTTCAAAAGAAAAAAAAATCAGGTTAACTATACTAACAAAATTATTCAACGAAAGTATTCGAGTTCCTCTATTCCTTCTACACGTTTACATCTTCCTGAGTTCATCATAAGAGTTCATCATCAAAACACACGTTTTTAGAAAATCTGTTTATCTGTGATAAAGATAACTCGAAAACACTTTGAGCTAGTTGGATGACATTTGGTATATGAGCTTCATACGGAATTCGTAGATTTCTATCAAATATTGAGTAAAATGCATTTAAGAAAAGTCTGTCTGGCCGGCTATTTCTAAACAATTGAGCACGATAACTACAAAATTTATATAGAAAAATAGATGGAATCTGGTACACGGAATTTAACATATGGATGTAAGCATATGTCAGATTTTGTGCCAAGGAATTGCCCGTCTGTCAGTCTGTAATTTCAGAAACGTATGAACGCGATAACTCAAAAACGTAATGAGTTAAATATTTAAATCTGGTATGGAATTTTGTGACTGTAGTGTAGTTTTTTGAAAAATTATTGTTTCAATCGATTGTGATAAACGCATCTGAAACTCAGATTCGATTTTCGGAGCCATTAAACGCATGTCAGTGCTTAATTGCCAAATAACTCTCCAAGGATAACACGGTGGATTCAGTAAATATGCCAAATTCAAACCAAAGATTAATATTACGTATTTGTTGTCCGCCAATGCCATGTAAAGCATTCTCTGGTATAACACCTTTATTAGAGTGTATGTGAGCAATTTTTTAGAAGAGCACTACCACTGGTTTACAAGAACATTGTCTAAAGTTATTTGTTGTTGGCTACGTTTAAAAAATCGTTAAATGAATTTATAGCTTGCATAACTCCTCTCTTATCAGGGTAATGCTTCTCATAGTAAGATGCAATAATTTCACATTTTTTTAGTCTCTTCCTTGTTTTACTGGAAGATTGCTGCTCTGTTGTATCTTATTTCTGCCATCACTGACCAAATCTCCTCCCCAGCTTTTTGATGTGACGCAGAATGCAGCTCCATAAGCTGTCCGTTAGTTTTGGCTATGTTCTACCACCAATTCATCGATGCTGTTCCTATACATCTCTAACCTCATAATTTTGGTCATAGACAAAATGTCTTCAGTTATGGCTCTACAGGCATTTGTTTAAATCTTTTGGAGTTACGTTCGACGACGCTATATGACCAAACCTTCTTTTATGTAGATTTAAGGATTCTTTCAAACAACTGATCAACACTGATTGATAGAAGCCAATGTAGCATGTAACATCACAGTATTTCCTCCTATCTATCCTTCGAAACATCGCTCGCTAAGTGAGTCACTATTTTTCATTGAATTTTGCTCGGTACTGTGGTGATTGTGACTATATATATATATATATATATATATATATATATATATATTGTCTGTGATTATATATTAGACAAAAAGAAATTAAAGCAATACAAATTAAAAGTCATACTTTTGGACCTATTTCATCATGTCATCGTACACGCATAGTGCAAATAAGAGAAATATCATTTCACATTATTTGTGGAAATATAATAATTTCGAAATGATGGGAAATATGATGTCATTCGAGTTGAAAGGAAATATTAATTGCTGCGAGAGATTTGCTGATAGTTGTAGAGAAATTATACCGGGAATTTCCCGAATTATGTTTGACAAACATAATTAGCAGCCTTAAGTATAATTTTTGTATTCAATCACTTTGCTCTACCGTTCTAGAATAGAGTTTGGCTTTAAGGGTTCATTTTTTTTTAGTTTAGTGATACTTTCAATTAATTTCGAAATTATTGTTTTCAAAAAGAAATACATCCTGATGGACGTTGAATTTTATATTGGTTTTATGAAATGCTAGCTAATATATGAAGCTTTGATTGGAACTGAAATACTATTAGATCTAATATTTTTAATATAAAAAAATCATTTTTCGATAAAAATACTACAAAATATATTTATCGTTCGAGGTGTTTTTAACTGAAACGATAATATCAATGGATGCAGATGATTTTTTAAACCACAAATAAATTTCCTTGTTTCAGAATCTTCTGCGTTTACTCAATAATTCATTCGGAAAAAAATGAATAAAAATTGAAGAAAATATTACACGGAAATTCAAGTGATATCATTTAAAAGGTAAAAGCTTTAATTAAGGATGGTAAGAAAATATTTCTTTTGGAAAAACTTGCATCGAAATTATTGTGGGAAAACAGCAAACTTTAAATTAATTTCTAAAGAATTGAATATTTAATTAAATTTTACACATTGAAAAGTTGATAATAGTCTTCCTCTTGTCTTAGATTATCATTGAAAAAAGTTCATTTGATTTCAGTTTGATTATTTAGGAGGATATGTGGGATTTATTTACAAAGTCTATAATTCAAATGGTTCCTCATATATAAAAAAATACCATAAAATATAACCGGTCTTGCTTTGTTCTTAATTCGATAATATGAAACGAAACACTGCTGAAGGAGTTTCAGTCTTTATTTTGACATGTACAAGAAAAATTTGGTTAAGTTGTATCACGGAATAATTCTGAGAATAAATAAGTAAATTCAAAATGAAATCATCTGCTTTTCACTAAGCAGTTTAAAAAAAAATATTTTGACATAAATATTTGAAATGTCTAAGACGTAGTTAAATAAAAGAAAATAAATCACCTTTGAGTTAATTTATTAGAATATCGTTTTGAAAAATTATGATAAATTTGGCAATAAATTATTTGCATGCATTTATTTTGTATTTTAATTTTTATAAGTCCGAATAGTTTGGCAGACTGAATAGAAAAAAATAAATAAAACCTTTATGAGTACATGACGGTGTCACGAATCTGCGAATCTTTTTTATAAAGTGTAACAAAATTTATTTCTATTTTGGCATAGGTGCCTATGCAGGGTGTCTTTTCAATTAATAACTTAACTTTAAAGATAAGAGTATGAGGGGTTTTCTGTAATGATGTTGTTACATAAAAAATTAAAGCTTTCTAATTGACTAAATTCGTCTAGATTGTCTAGATAAGTTTGTCTGGATAAGTCTAGATAAGATAGATAATAAAAATTTAAAAAGTATCATTCTTTTTTAAATTAAGGGAATTTTTTTAATTTAAAATGGACTTATTCGTACTTAATTTTGAACTACTTTGCAATTTGCATTGCCCATTAATCTATATTAGACATAGAATTAAACCGGGTTTCAATCTTTTTCGGACACCCTGTATGTGTTTACTAAATCTTTCTGATCGAAACTTATTATTCTATATAACATTTCTGATACATTCATTTTTCGGGTTTTGAATTATATTGAACGAAAATAGATCCGATATATAATCCATAGCTCCATAGATGATTAAAAAATTCCACCTCCAAAGATTCCAAGTAGAATTATTTTCTCGGGTATCGCAATAGTTTACTTCTCTTTTCGAAATGCAGTTCCCTTCACGTATTTTTCATTATATAACATCGTGTGAGCAATGGTGTTGAATCTTCCATCAGGTGTGGAAATTCACACAGTTTGGAGGATCGCATCTTTTCAAATTTCCCTTTTTTCCCTTTTGAATAAAGTTCCTACAAAAGACATGAACAAATGGAACTACTAAAATAGAAATATCTGAATATTTCTTTTTCTTTTTCATTTCACATATTTTTTTAAGCAAAAAGCAAATTGAAAATTTAAGATCATGGACACATGTGCTACTGACAGGATGTTAAATGGAAGAAGTATATGGAATAGGTAAATATTTTTTATCATATTTGCTTCCATGAAAATATGTGATTTAAACTTTACAAATTGGAAGTAAGAAATTCAGTGAAAAACCATCAGTCATTGCATAAAATGATTGTTAGTTTTCACTTATCGCTGAATATTTCAGAAACTGCTTCATTCAGTTCTTTATTACAGAAGAACAGTTTTATAACCGATAGTTTTTCCATGTTATTTCTTTAATATTTATTTAAAAAACAAAGTGTTTTAAACAAGAGGATATTGAATTAAATAATTATTTGACTTTAAAAACAGTTTTAAATACAGATTTTTATACAACAGATGGCATTACCATATTAACATCAAGGTATATTTCCCATGATCCTTCTTGGGGTCATTATCCGATTGCATTCTAAGCGAGTGTCGCGTATTTTCGTGTGTTTGTTTTATGAAATGTGGAACATAGAAAATAATTAAATAACTGTTTCTGAAGCTCATCTATTATTTCCATCGACCTCATAATGAAGTTATAAAGAGTCTTGTCCCTCTACAAGAGGAATTTGAACACTTTAATTTACTAATATTAAAGAATCAATTGAAAAAAATTGCTTATAATGCTTTTTTTGACTTCATTTGAGAAAAACTTAGTTTGTAAAGGTGCGCGATTTAAAGGAACCGAGCAGTGGCCAGTTTGGCACACAACTCTTTTTGGTAAATAAAAAAGCGGGACATAGTTTTGGATTACTTATCTAAATCGTGGAAGTAATAAATATGTAATAATTTAGACACCTCTCCCCTTTCATATTTCTCATCACTGTTTGAAATACAGATGGCAAGAAATCGATGTTTTCTTTCGAATTGTGAACATCACGTTTTTAAGGCAAATACTTTTTTAAAAAATAATGGTAAAGACTTCCGTTTGCATTATTGTCATCCCTGAAAATTGACACATTTTTAATCGAAACGACTTGTATAATTAATGTGCAACATGGAAATTGGTGCATGGTATTATTTCATACAAAAAATTGCTCGAAATTATGTCTGATACAACTAGAAGAAATTCCCCATAAGGAATTTAAAAGCTAACCGCCTTTAGCGACAAGCCGGTTCGTCAATCTTATTGCTCTTTAAAATTTTCAATTAAATAACTTATGTAACATCTTTTAATAGATTCTTCATCAAAATAGTTTTAAGCTTTAAAATTTCATAGTCATATAACTAACTCATACTTTTATAAAGGTCTTAATCCATAGTTACTATATATCTCTCTAATTTTCTGTCAGCTCCCATAAAATGTCAATTTTAAATTAAAGCTGAAATGATTAAAATGCAATTAATATAAAAACATTTTTTTACTGAAACCAAGCATTTTGTTTAAAAATATGAGCACTGGAAGCAGAGTCGTGAGACATCTTAGTCTTAGTGCACTACAGAATAATTTTCATAATTTATGTAATATCTCAAAAATTATTCAACAAAAATTTCTCAGATTCATCATAAAATTTAATTTTTGGTTTTACTTTCAAAAGTATTTAAATGACATCATTATTAATATTTTTTTGGTCTATGAATATACTTAAAAAATTTTTGAAGTCTAAATTTTATATAGTCTTTTGATCCCAAAGAGTCATATTCTGAAAAATATTCTTGACACTTTAACTTTTAAACAAATAAATGAACATTTTCATCTTCTGCTATCAAATATGATCGATTTATGAAATTTCGAATAGAATAGTTTAGAAAAATCAACATTTTCATAATCTTAGGTCAATCAATCTTGAGATACCCTTGGCGCTGATTGGGTATCATCTTTGACACGGTCGATGAAGTGGTCTGAAATCTCCCATTTTTATTGAATAGTTGTTACTCAAGTTTTCACGAAGCAGTCAGTTTTAGTGACTGATTAATTGATTGGAGTGCAATTCTCTTTATTTATAATATTAGTGTCTCTAAAATATTTTGTTAAATATAATTCACGCGTTAGATGATTTAGATAAAAAATAAACTTTTGTTATTTATTAAAGCATTTATTAACTCAAGTTACATAAAGTATAATTATTTACTTCTTTAGACCATTTTAACACTTCTATTTCTATTATTAAAGGTTTACAAATTAGTCGTTGGGCCTTGAATTAAAAAGATATCTATTAACCCATGTTTGCCTTAAATAAAGCTGATTTATTGAATTAACAATGTAGATATTTTAAAAGATCATAGGAAAGTTTGTCTTGCATTAATTTTTTTAGAAAATATTATATTTCTTATTTATTTCGTTTTATTCAAACACGGGCTAAAAATTACAATCTTCTAGATTTAATTTCCAGTAATATTTAACTTATTTTCTAATTTGAGCCTTTGTTAAAGTGAGGGCAAGTCGTTGACAGAAACTAATTTTTTTTACCATACACGGGTAACATACTCGTACAGGCTAAATTATATTTTTGTTTTGTAGGAGAAAAATTAATAAAAAATGTATTAAAATAATTTTTTTTTAAAAATTCACAAAAAATGAACTTATATAATAGGTTAAAAGATTGGTATCATTAAAAAGATTCTTTGTTTCAATTTTAATTGATATAAACATTATTTTTGTGTGATTATATTTTGGAAAGTTATAGAAAATAAATTTTGCTTAAATTTTAATTTATAACAATTCTGATTAAAAATTTAAAAAAAAAATCGCTCTGAAGTGCACATTACCGAACTCCAAGGTGTACGTGTGCCAAATTTGGTAGCTATAGGTCAAAGGGTGTGTGGCCTATTGAGCACCAACACACACGCACGCACGCATGCGCGCACACACGCACTCATACATTGAGCTTTATTATAATATTATAAGTATAGAAGATATAAAAAAGGATCAAACTGCCAAGCGTAAACCATGTCGTTGATTTAAACAAGATGAAGTAGAAAAATCCTCTAAAAGTTTAAAGTAACTGTTGAAGAGTGTAAATTGATAGAAAAATCAATCTATAATTTAGAAGAAATCCAATAGCAACAATGTAAAGGCCTGCGAAAGTATTGGCGAATAAAGGGACTATATTGCACTACGCTTTAGAATTCTAGATTTACGAGTTTACGAGTTTGTACTTTTTGTACGAGTTTGTACTTTTATCGTAGTAGGAGCCTAAGCTTTAAAAGTTTCAAATATTTTAATAAGTTTAGTTACTTAATTTGCTATGGTGGGACTCATAAAGATTGTTTGGAGTATGAAATCTATGTGAACTCTTTTATCATATTAAATTCGCTTAATTATTTTTGTTATTTTAATAATTTGTCATTTATTTCAGTAAAATATGTGGATTTTAAATAAAATCGGATTAATATTTATATTTACGTTTATAAGAAAGAGAGTTTTCACTCCTTACTAATAAAATTTCGCCTCAAGGCCTCATGCCTGGTTATTTTTCTATTTTGTGCATCGATATACCTGACATAGGGGATAGCACCACTCAAGTGAACCTTTTTA
Organism: Argiope aurantia; assembly: GCA_026543865.1. Taxonomy (NCBI): domain Eukaryota; kingdom Metazoa; phylum Arthropoda; class Arachnida; order Araneae; family Araneidae; genus Argiope; species Argiope aurantia. The sequence goes on along the minus strand of JAPMOR010111124.1, from coordinate 83,811 downwards.
TGAAACGTGATTATTTTTTAAAAAGTAAATTGGTCCGGCAACTAAAAAAGAACTGCCACACTTTTCATTGAATGGTTGCACTTGATGATTAAATTTACGATTCTAAAACTCCCTGAAGTGCGCAGAATTTCCTCTCTTTCTCCTATATGAAAATTCAATTTATTTTCAGAAGAATTTTTTTATTTCGTTTAATATTGGAGTACAATAATTTTGAATTCGAAAATAGTGAAGAATTTTTTCAAATCCAAGGAGAGAAATAAATAAATTTCTCATTCATTTTACTTATTACTGTCATTTTTTAAAAGTTTTTTTTTTTGAAATTCTTATTTGGAATAGTAATAAAGGGATTTTTACTTTCTAGTAAATGAGACATGCAAAGAGAAGACGAAAAAGTACTGTAACTACCAAAAAAACCAGATCTCGACATTTTCGAATTGCCTCATTTTAGACACCTCCGTCTTAAAAACAAATTTTAAGAAATATGCCTGATTGCCGCGTTGTCTGTGAATATAATAACTAAAATACTCTTTGATCAAGACAGATGAAATTTTACGTGTTTTTACACAAAATTTGTATATGTCTGTGAAATTTTTCCTCAGTAAACTTGTATGCCTGCTTGGGTATAAATAAATTTTAGGACTTAAAAAAGATTGGTAAAATTTGATGCGCGTTTTCACTTGATGTTTAAATCGGTGTCAAATTCTGTATCAAATTATTCGTCCTATGTATCAATTATATTTAAATGGGATTATTCAAGCGGCTCTATAAATGTTATATTATTTATCTATGTTGTAGATAACTTAGATAAACTTAGATATATAAACAAGACTATATCAACTTATATACACTTAGATATATAAAATTTTATTTATAGAAGTCGCTGCAATTTTGAGTTACCAAAATATTGGTTCAATTAGTGACGGACTGGTTAGCGATTTTGTTGCTAAAATTGTATTTATATATGAAATTTTTGTTTTAATTCATAAAAAAATGAAAGTTGTAAAATCTGATGGATAAAAATTTACAGCATTATAAACGTAAAATATGGAAATAATCTATTACCATTGAATGTTCAATAACAATTTTAAGACTGCATTATTTCGCATTTTTTGAAGTTTTATATTGGATTTTCATGCCTTAAACCTTTCGGTTGCAAAAAGCGGTATATTTTATATTTCATTATGTTGGAAATAAAAATTTCAAGGGAAAAAATTTGCAAAAGTAATATTTCAATTTACAATTTTAAATAATTCTGGTGATCTTGATGAATTTTTAGAAAATTAATACTTGGAAAAAAGAATGACAACATTATTTAAAATTAAATAATAACTGACTGAATTAAAACTATATATATATATATGCTAAATAAAGCTGAACAATATATAGATAGTGATCGTAAGCTATGAATACAATTTAAATGCTGAGAGAAATTGAGATAAAATGCAAATACCTGTGTGCTTGTTTCAAATGACTTGAGAGTTTGATTGGGACCAAATATAAATCATTATATGTAGCATAAACATTCGATTATGATGCAACGTTAGGACTATTTTGGAACACATTGCGTAATTTTTAATAGCGGTCAGATGACAGGGACGGTGCTTGAGCTGGCATGTCCAGTTTCTCTACGCCTCGCAGCGCCAGGCTAGAACAAGGGCAGGATTACTTTCCGTAATACTAAATTGGTCAACACAGTAGTTTTTTTTTTTTTTTTTTTTTTTTTTTGGCGAAATCTGTGTTTGAACTAGGAACATTCTGGGCCTGAAACAAGACATTAGAAACAGTGTCAACAGTAAATTTGATATACGAAAATAAATTCAATACATAATTAGCAAACTACATGTTACTAAACTGTGTGCTTTAGGATACAGTTTATCAATTGCTTGAGTTAACAGAAATATTTATTTGACTTCAAACCACTTGGTATCATCACCCAATATAAAGTGATAATAATAATCAAATGCTTTATGATCTGTAATTAATAAAATAATGGTAACGAGAAAATAATTTTAAATATTGCTGTCTTTATTATTACAACTTGCCAAGCAATAACCGAAAAGTTTTGAAATATATCACTGGTGCTAAAATTGTTGAATGTTTTTGTTCCATTAAATTAATAAATAATTAAGTTTTAAAAAATGTAATTCGTCAACATATTAAAAAATATATAAAATTCTTTCTAAATTTTGGAACAACTAACGCCAATCTATAGTAAATATTAATGAAAACTATGGAATTCTAATACTTTAATACTGGGGATCACTTGTGACTTTTAATAAAGCATTTAATGGTTTAGTTTTCTAGGTTAAGATCCTATTAAAGTCTAATGATCAAGAAACAAGTGAATTATCTTGCAATAGTTAATTTTTCTTCCTACTAGTAACCGCTGTGTCATACAATTGCAAAAAAAAAAAAAAAAAAAAAACGTAATTAGCAACCTGGTCCGAAACATTTCCCTGATCATTAACTTCTACGTATCTTTTATTTCCTTCATTCAAATTAATAGAGATCGGATCTCGTTTAGAATAATTGACGGAAAAAGAGAAATTGCTCGACGAAAAAAAAATCTATTTTAATCAATGTTTTCCGCTTTTTGTGGAATACTAAGCCAATTTTTAAAGGATGATTAACATCTAAAAATAATGTCTTAGCATCTGAATGTATTTTGTTGAACAATCAATCATAAAATAAATTTTTAAAAAAGGGGGGGGGGGGGGGAACTTTAATGCTTTTTTTTTTTTTTTTTTTGTTTGGAGCAAAGAAGTTGAAGAATAATCCAATATAACAATTGTTGATAAGAAAATATAAAAATGTCAACTCTGTTTCATAAATTAACTTCAAAAATTTTTAAAGTACAATACATTTTTAAATAGGTTAATATGCTCGGGCTCTTCTTTTGTGGCAATTTGAAACAATTATTTATAATCTTAAAATTATTTTTTTGTGGAAAGGTAATCATAATTAGTATGTTCCTAAATTACTTTGGGATTTATGAAGTTAAGGACAGAATTACAGTATGTTCAGTTTCAAAACATGTAATTTTACCTTTAAAGACTCTATAAAAGTCTATAATAGTATTCTATTTTATCTTATCAGTTCATTGAAGATAAAAGAGAGTTTATTTTAATCAAGAACAAAATTATTGATGAGATGTAACTAATCTTCCTTTATACCGATAGGTTAAATTAACTGTGTTTTGATTTAACATTGGAAAACAAACCATGTTAAATTTGCTAAGTATTACAGTTAAATTCAAACCTTGCTCGAGCCCATATGAACCATCATCTTTTCCTATCGTGTTGACAATTTTTGTTTGTAAACGCTACATTCTGGAATAAATCCTTAATTATAGCACAAAGTTGACTGTTCAGTTGTATTTCAATAATATTTTTATTAATTATAATAAATAATTCTCTATAATAAAATCACATAGAAATAATCGTTTTGTATATATCTCTTTTTAAAGGAAGTGCAAATAAGAAGTTAACTCTTATTGCAGATATTCAAATAGTTAATTCTACAGATATTTCAATTAAATCACCCCTTTGAACTTTAAGCGTATTAAAGGTTAAAAAAAATTGCAATGCATAAAGTGAATGAAAAATTGAGGCTTGTAAGATTCGTTTCTTTTTCACATGCTATTGATTCTATGAAAGTTTATACTTATAACATAAATAAATTCATTACAGTTTTGATTTTTATTTCTGGGGTCACATGAAATCGCTAGTTTATGACACCCCTGTTGACACTGCTGAGGAGCTCGTTGCAAGAATCGCAGTAGCTGCCGGAGAGATTCGAGATATGCCTGGAGTATTCCAGAATGTTCGGATGTCCATGCGTCGGAGATGTGAGGCGTGCATTGTAGCCCGTGGAAGAAACTTCGAACACTTACTTTAATTCATGCACCTTTTGCTTCTTTTCATGTATTATTAAAACGATTTCTCATTTACGGTCTCTTTTCCTTATGGTGCTTCTGTGAGCAACACCGCTTCAGGAAAGCATTTCCGACCCCACATTGCTCTATGATTTCGAGTTGTCAGGATGTACCCTACCCCTCTTAAAAGTTCTAAAACGGTTCACTGAAACACCCTGTATATGAAATGGTTATGGAAAATTTTATTTTACCTATCATATGGTTGGCAACGAAATTAGTAAATTTATAAGAAAGAGTAAGAAATTCTTTTTCCTATTTTATTTTTTAAATGAAGGAAAATAATACAAAACACCAAATGACATACTTTATAAGATTTTTCTTCTTTTTATAAAAACAATAATACTTTTTGGAAAAAAATCCGTCTTTCTCAAATGCATCTATGAATTTTTTATATCTACATCTATGAATTTTTCTTTGGAAATCTTTGAACATTGCTCCTTTGAAGTGACGTCTTAGCGTCATTTGTGCACTAAATAATCATATTTTTCAAATAATAACCTAAAATAAATCATTCCTAAAAGCTGCAATTCGATATAAAATTGATATTGAAATCATAAAAATCTCAAATACTTTACGAAATTTTCATTATATTAATAAGATTTTCCAATACAAAATGTATCATGTGATTAGATAGTAAAGAAACTACGCAATTAAGCAGTAAATGTTAACTTTTCTTTAATAAATCATTACCGTAATTTTAACAAATGAATAATTTAGAATCGCCGAAAAACAAGCTCAGATTTAAGATACAACTATTATTTGCTTACATAATGGGAAAAATGAATAATAATTTTTTTTAAAAGAACAGAAGAAAATGAGATTTTTTTTTCGATATTAAATCATTTAAAGACAGTTCTTCAAATAAATATTTAAAAAAACAACAAAAGAAAAATTTTAAAATTATGCAAGCAATAAATTTTAGTTTTGATTTCAAATTGAATGAAAAAATATTTTAATTAGTATGTCTATTTGGTTCTTTATGTGATATGATTCTTATATAAACAAACAGCCCAAAAATATATTTTTAAAAAAAATTAGATTGTTTTTAATAAGGATATATTATTAATATTTATAATTAAGTGGATTATTTTTGTTTGATAGAAGAACCATTATTAAAGGAATTATAAACATTGGATAAAAAATATATCTTCTGTAATTTTTAATTGACATTAATAAATTGATTTATTGTTGTTGTTTCTAATGGAACTTGTTATAGATAAGCCCACTGTCTTTAGAAGTCAGAGATTTAAGCCAAGTGTGCGCCTCTTGTTTTTTCAGTAGCGCCATCTGGGACCAAGAGTGCAACTTAGGTACACGCACGTCACAACCCTTTTTACGGGGCAGACTTCATTCATGCATTTCATTCACTGATCGTAATTTAGACCTTTATCAGAGAACGATCAACCTTGATCTAGTTCCCCCAGTGTTATTATTCACTACGTGGAAGACTTTGTGACCACGGCAGATTTATACGTGCGCCAGCCACCACACACTCGGGGAATCTTAAGGCCGACGGGGTTCGAGCTCGTAACCCAAAGGACACAAATTCAATGCCCTACCAACCAGGCTATCCCGGCCTGAAGTTGGTTTATTTAATACATGATAGAACAATTCTTCAAATAGTATCGCACAGAAAAAACACTTAAAGGTAGTGCGTAAAACCACTTTTTCAGCTACTTAATGAAATTTTTCAAGTAAGTAAACTTAAATATAAAAAAGGAATTTGGAGAAATAACTAAATTCTATTTCTAAAAACTTTTTATTATCTTTTGATGAATATTTTTATCGAATCTCTTCAAATTTCTGCTACTGAATATGACTTGAATAAAAATGACGAATTAAGTAATTAAGTAATTAATTGTATTAAGGATGCAAATGAAACTCATTTACGTAAAATGTTCAAATATTTCTTTTTATGTATTGTTCCAAAATGAGGGATTTAGACACATTTAATACAATTTATTTACGAAAGTAAATGGAGTTTCTTTGGAAATTTGACAATATGTAGCATTTAAAGTTACTCTTTACCCTCAATGAATGATTTTATTTGAACTAGTTTAATAAGAATATATTTTCTGAATATAAAAATAAGTTGTTGTTGTGACTTATGGCACTTTACAAGCTCGATGACAGTTAGCGATTTAAGCCGAGTGAGCACTTCTTGTTTTTTCAATAGCGCCAACTAGGGCCAAGAATACGACTTAGCTACTTCATATGTCACATTCGCTTGCACAACCCCATTTTACAGGGGGGGGGGGCAGATTCACACATTTCACAGATAGAACACAGAAGGAGAATAACTACGTCTGAAAAGGGACTCGAACCCAGGATTCCCAGATCACGGGGAAGAATAAACATAAGTATCTTTCATTTTAAAAATAAATTTGCATTAAACAGAATTTTTTGTAATCCTTCTTATTTCGAACTGTATCTAAAATTTAAATTTGTTGTTCATTTGTTATCATGAAAAATTTATTTTTAAAAGATGGATGCTAAATTTTATAAAGTATCCAATATCTCGTCAAATGTTTCGGACCCAGCTTTTTAAATTGAATTTTAAAGATGATATTTCTTAAGAAATTATAAAGAAAATGACCATCCTAATATAGAACGCTCTTTAAAAGGATGTAGTGTAATTGTATAATTGAATTTGTAGTACACCTATCATCATCTTCCCCTGCAAAAGTGTTTTCAGACAGGATGAATCTCAATCTAAAATATCAAAAAAATTTGAAAATTATAATTAACCAAATTTGATTTCAGAATTTGTGGATTTATATCGATACTTCTTTATTTTTTATTGCAACTGATTATTTAATGTCTTAAATACCGACCGAAAAAAACGATTTTTCATTTAAGGTGTGGAAATGCTTGCTCAACCTTTTGTTTTCACAACATTAATCGGCATTGTTGCTTAATGCCAAACATTAAGCAACATTAATGTTTGGCATTATACGCTAAATAGAAGCAAAATGAAATAATAATAAGCAAAACTAAATAGGAATCGAAGTGAAATAAATAATCACTAATAAATAACTTATGTTATTTGAAAGCTTTTTATTTTTTGCTAGGACATTGTGGGTTCTAAACCAAAAACATGTGATTACCTTCGAGAATGGAGTGGATGAAATTGAAAGAACCTGCAGTGGTTAAAGTATTGTAAACCCTACTTTAACTGGTTTTATATATTAATGCTTAATAAAATGTATATAAGGAGAGTATAAACAATCTATCACAATAAACGAACTATGAAGTTACTTGAATCTAAAATAAACATAATATTTCCAAATGAGATTCCAAATGATTGCTATTACATTGATGAGAAATTTCATATGAAGAATGAAAACTGGATTCGAGAGAAACAAAGATTAATATAACTGAAATAACAAACTTAGTTGAAACTGGATTCGGAAAAGATTCGAGCAGATCGCCACAAATCAATGCACAGTATGAAAATAGACTCGTGCACATTAAATCCGTTGAGGGCCAAACGTCTTCTGCTGGTGTGGAGAAGGGGTTGCCAACCCAGGTGTCATCCTCGTCATCTGATTGTGATTCAAAATTACGAGATCCATCCCAAAATAGTCCTAACGTTGCTTTAAAACTGGACTTTAATTTAAATGAAATGAAATCAGCTCATCAATTTATAGAGATATGATACTCTAAAAACAATTTGAAGAACAGATTTGGAACCTTAATAAAGCCAAAGACGTTATTATAGAAGAAAATGTAAGTACTATTTTTAGTATTTTAAACTTTGGAAATTCATACGCAGGTCTTATGATAATACATCGTTCCATACTGTGTGGTGGGAAGGTAAAACAAACTAATGTCCGCTTAGTTTTTGTTTACTTTAATTTGTTAAATATATTACTTATATGCATTTCAGTGATGTAAGTTAAAATATATTATTTCTTTAAAAAGATATCTGTAATTGTAAGGAATTCTGAAGTGAAGCAGAAAGCATCAGCAACAATAATTTTCGAATAAAATAGTTATCAATAGCATTTTTATTACCAGAAATGGTGATAATTAATACAAGCAATAGAAAATGTATAATTTTAATGCAAAAAAGTGCATAGAATCATATAAAATTTTAGGTATACGATTAAGTTGAAAATATGAATTTCGATTAAAATTCGTATTATTATTATTTTACAATTCCAAAAAATAGGTAGACTTTTGTTTCCAGTGATATCTTTATTTTGTCTGTCAATTAGAAACCAAGTAATAACAAACAATTGACGTGTAAGTGATGCTTATTTATAAGCATTTAAAAACTTTAAACGTATTTTCTGAAGAAGAAAATTTTTCATTATTCTGTTATAATTCTCGTTATATCTAAAAAGAAATAGTTGTTATTTTAATGAAATTTAACTAATTAGTGTACATTAAGTAATGCAAAATGGAATGATCGATGGATTTGTTGTTAGAATCTCTAGAAGTGGTATTATGCTAGTTTAATGTAAATATAGTTGAAAAATTCCAAAATGTCATAGATAATTTCTCATAATAAACACAGAGATTTTATTTTTGAATATAATTCTCAGATGATAGTTACACTATAAGATATGTTACATATGTAAAGTTACCAAGAAAAATGAAAAACTGTACCAATATATTTTTTCCCTTAGTCACACACAAATATTGTGCAATATTGTAAGATATTAATCAATTTTCGCTATTTTGTATAATATTGTGGAATATTGATTAATAGCATATAATATCTCACAATATTGTGCAACAAGCTCTGCTACTTGGGGTCTAGAACAATACTAGTTTTTGTAAATAAATACTTATATTTACATCAAAATCTGTTTTTTCTTCAAAGGCTATATGTTTAAATTTCACTTTTATTCATCATTTTATCATATTAATATGGTACATCATATATACATTTTTTATTTGCATTTTTTGAAAAATTACCTCCAAAAATAGTCGGATAATTTAAGCAAATGATTCAATTTGAAATTAGTTACTTTGAACATCTCGATACAAAACAACTGGAAATCACATTTACTAAAATATTTTACAACTTCACTTTCAAGCTGTTTCCTTCAAACTTGTTAAAACTTTCGATCTATCATTGTTAACATTTAATTACACATTGTTAGACAACTGGAAACCAAAAACAACCGAGTAATGAAAAGGATTTGTTTGAGACAAGGTTTTCTTCTTCGCCTTGCGCGTATGAAAGATCGTTAGAGAAAAATAATCCAACCCACTATTTAAGAAATTGTATCAATTCTCGAAATGTCAGGAAATACGACGCCTTCCAAGACGAGGTGAAAGATTAATCGCGCCAAGAGATTTGTTGACAGGTACAGGGAAACTGGATGGAAAAGTTGGTTGCGAGCTTTCAGTGACATAAACATGATTAACGAGATTTCTAATTTAATCCTTGAAGTGAATTATATTTACTTACGGAAACAGAATATACTAAAATGATAAGGAAAGAAGTTAAGCCGGGTTTACGATTCGAAAATTTAGGAATAATAATTCAGCGATATCTTGGATAATGAACTTTCATTTCTGTGCAAATGTTTCTGGCTGTGAAAAGAATTGTTGTAATGGGTATTAAATTTAAACTCGCATTTCGTAGTTTTCCTTATTCGAAAAGAATAAACTAAAACACATTCATCATATTCTTTCTGTTATTAGAAATATAAGATATTTATACAAATATTTAATTTGGTCTAATATAATTTTAAATTAAGCAAGTTTTGAAAGTCATCTAGATTTGGTAGTTCTTTGTTCTAGGTATTTTCAATTAAGTTTACTTTTATTTTGAATTTATATCCAAAATTTTTTACAACTGCTAAATTGCTTATCATCTTTATTTTAAAGGACAAAGGATTTTAGTTGTATATATGATTAAGTTTTCTTATCTTGTTGTGTCTAATCAAAACGAATTTTGGTAAGAGAATCACAATGATATGAAAATTAATTTTTTTTGTTGAAATTAAATTTGTAGTTTTCAAATACATTCTAAAGCAAATATTTTCTTTCCCTTAAGTTTTAGCCAACACTTATAATTTTCAAATGCTTTTAATTATCTACAAAATAATTTATTAATGTTGATAAATACATAAAAATGAATAAAATAATGAATTATTTGTTTAAAAAGGAAGTCCATAGTACGGGAAAAAATTTCAGATAGAGAGTGCATTACAGAACTAACAACAAACATATAAAAACATAAAACTATAAGTAACAATGATGAAAACGTTAAAAAAAGTATATTTGGTATTTAATTTGCTAATATAATTTTTCTGAAAACATAAAGGAAAGCCACTGCAAATTAAACAGCTGTGAAATATTAACCCTAAAACATTAAAAAAAAGGATAGATTTAAATTTTAACTATATTCAGTCTCGGAAACATTAAAAAAGACACTAGTGATTCAAAAGTAAATTTCATTGGTAATTAGTTATTTCGTATATCCTATGAACTTCATCGCGATTGAGATATAACTTAATAAAATGACTCAGTTTATATCTAAAGTTAAAAGAAAGAGAAAAATAAAAGTTCACAATAGCGTTTTCAAAATAAAGATTAAATATACAATCAAAAAACTTTGTATGAGCAGTTTCTAGAATTTTCTTATGAATTTTTAAATGCTGTTACTTATAAAAATGCATGTTCCCTATTTTTTTTATTTGATTATTTCTGTCGAAATTTCTAAATTTTAGTCCACGCGCAATTATTCGGATTTGAAAAATAAATATATTAAGAATAAAAGCGTTGAGGTTATATCATTTATTTTTTAAATGTGGCATTATAAAAAGAAGTATATAGGCTGAATATACAGTGTATAATAGATAAAATTAGAATAATTATTAGAAATAAATATTAAGTTCCCAGCCAAGGAATCAAAAAGAAAGATATAATGAATCCGGTCTGAAGACTTTCTCAAGCGTCACCCTCAGGAAAGGATTCAAACCAGCGATTTTTTCTGTGAGGGGTCTGACTTTCGTCCAACAAACTGATCCCTCGTGACTCGAAAATCCTATCAAACTGAGGTTTTGGAGATAAAATTAGTATCACAAAATTAAAAACAATTATACAATAACAAGTAAAATCATTTCCAATATTTTTAATCCAAGTAAGAACACAACAAAACCAAACAGCAAAAGACCATATAGGACAAACTAGTACTGAGCTAAATAAAAGAATAAATGGCCACAGATCTGATATTAAAACATTATTAAAAATGAGTCTTTTGACTATGAGCTACTACACTTCCAATGTCATAATTTTGATAATATTAATATTTACATTCGGGCAGATAATAGTATTGATTTAAACAGAAGATTTGATTTGGAAAATATTTATATATGTAAGTTAAAAACATTATTTCCTTATGGACTTAATGGTAAGTTAAATGGAGAAGGTTACGGGGATTTGGATAACATTTGTATTTATAACAAACTTAACATCTTTAAAGACTTTCTAGATAAGGAAAACAAAAGTAAGAGATTTAAGAGAGGAAAAGGTAGAGGCGGCAATTTTGATATAATATCTGAGGAATTTTAGAATTTTTGTAACTTGGAACATAATAATGAGAACATTCCTAAAATAAAGAAATATCTTTTTGGATTTAGGAAAAATAAAATTAGATGGTTTATTAATAATAAATTTAAAGATTTAAAATTTGAAAATTATTTCGCTAAATTCATAATTCTAGATCTAATCAAATTCAAGCTTAATATAGGATAAAAACTATTTACAATTTAAAAATAAAAGTAATTTAAATGAAGAGTACTGTGTGGTGAGATTTTTGGATATTTGCTTCGAGAACCTAAAATTATGCACAACAGTAAAGATTTTTTTTCCTTTAAAGGATAATGCAATGGTTTGAATAGCATTTAGTTATTCAGCAACTTTAAGGAAACGAAGTTGTAACTATAATTACTATAGAAAAAATTTAAATAAGATAAGCAAAGCAGATTGTAATTATAACAAAAAAATTTATAAAGATTATGTAGATGCTGACAAAGGAAATATTATAACAGAGAATTTGAAAATTATAGATTCCAACTCTTTAAGAGATCTAATGGAAAGGGGAAAAGTTTAGTTGAGAGAAAAAGTAAACATTAAAAAAATCTATTAAAAATTTCTATCGGACAAGATATGGATGTTTTTATTTCTAAATTATCTAGGTAATACTATTGGCCTCCAGAGGGTTTCAGAAAATGGAAAGTAAGGATTTTAGAAGAAATTAAAACGAAATTTAATGCAGATAACGTCAGAACTAAAAAACGAGGAAATTATTTGAACAAATCATTGAAAAAAGAAAAAAAATTAGAGTTTTATTATTACAGTAATAGATAAATCGGCAAATAATTTCGGTTTAATTTGTAAATATTATTATAAAGAATTTTTAATTAATGAATATAACTCTAATTCGACTTACAAACTAAATATTACCGGGAAAAAGGAATTGGATAAAAGGATGTTAGATTTCGCCAAAAAAATTAAAATTAAGACTTGTTCTTTAAACTATCCTTGCTTGTTCCCAACAGTAAAATTTCATAAAAACCCAATAAAATTTAGATTCGCAACTTGTAGCACCGGCAGTTACAATTACTATACGGGAAAACATTTCTTTAAATACTTGAAAATTATCCTAGATAAAATTAAAGATGAAGATAACTTTATAATCAATGGTAACAAAGATGTTTTAGATTTTCTAAAAGATAACAGTATTAATAAGCTTAATACTTATGATTTTGAAAATTTGTACACTAATATACCTCATGAAAAATTAATAAATGCCTGTAATATTATATATGACGAATATTTAAATAGAGATATTAGTACAAAAAGTAATTGGTTAGATTTATGCAAATTTAATTTTAAAGAAAACTACATTTTTAATGGAATTAATTTTTAGAAACAAGTAAAGAGAATTCCAAAAGGAACAGCTTTTTTAAGTGCATTAGCCAATATTTTCCTACATTATTATGAGAAAGAAATAATTAAACACAACTTAATAAAAGGCTGGAGATATATTGATGACAATTTTGTTAAACTTGGATAATTCTAATGTTGTTATTGTTACCCAAAAGATTTAGTTTTAACTCAAACAAGCGAAAATGAACTTAAAGATACCGATTTAGATTTAAATATAGAAATTTCTAATGGAAAAACTTTAATAGGTATTTATGATAAAAGAGATGAATTTAACTTTAAAATAATTAAACTTAGTAATTACCATTGTAATTTAAACTCTAAAATTTTCAAAAATTTGATATTCTCACAATTTAATAGGATTAAAAGAATTTGTAATAATAAAATTTCTTATATTGAAGCAACGAACAATCTCCTTAAAAACTTAACTACTAATGAATTTCCACAAAACTTTTGCAATATAGAAGTTTTAATAAGAAAAAGTTTATCTAATTTCTGACTTCCTTCAGTTTACGCACTTTGAATTTTAACTCAATAGATCGAGTTTCAATTATACCTTATGATGACGATGCATTATGACGAATCGTGGTAGGTGTATATAGCTTTAAACGCGGAAAAATTAAATTTAGTTTAATTTAACGATGTGCAATTGCACTAACAAGTTTTTTTTGCCTCACACCGTCTTTTGGAATTGTACTTTCAATTGGTAAGTGTTTTGCTTTCATATTTTAAGGAATTTGGTTCTATTTTTATGGTCTTTTATTGTTTGGCTTTGCTGTGTTCTTACTTGGATTTAAAAATTTAGAAATGATTTTAATTGTAATTGTATAATTATTTTTAATTTTGAGATACTAATTTTATCTCAAAATCCTCTATTTCCTGGGATTTTCGGGTTACGAGGGCTCAGTTTGTTGGACGAAAGTCAGACCCCTCGCAGAAAAAATCCCTGGTTTCAATCCTTGCCTGAGAATGACTCTTGAGAAAGTCTTCAAGCCGGATTCATTGTATCTTTCTTTTTGATTCTTTGGCTGTAAACTTAATATTTATTTCTAAAAATTATTCGAATTTGGTTAAGTTCATTTGTGTTTTATTTCTAGCAGCATTAGCGCTCTCTAAATACAATGTATGGTTTGCAGGAAAGATTCAGGAAATATTTTATAGGTGAATTTTCTTACTGATTGTTTTTGGATTGATAATTTCAGTGCATAATAGACTTGGATATGTAGAATATATTGCATACAGAGCAAATCATCAGAAATCCAGCACTGAATTAATTTCCTCTTATAGTTTTTGAGTTTCTAGAGAAAAGTGGAGTGCATAATAAAAAAGAAAAAAAATAATCACGACGTGCGGTTTTCGGTGATCATAGTGCGACGTAAATAATAGGATTTTGAATTTTGTTTCACAATATTTATTATTTACAGTATAACTTTCTATGTAATTTGATATATTATGTTATTTTTTTGTAATAAGCAATAGTGTTGCTATTTTGCGAATACAATACCTCCTTCTGAAATAAAGTTCTATTAAGTCGCTCTGCCATCTGATGAAAGTTAACAATATTTGAAGAATGTAATCAATATACATTGCATTATATCTATTTATTCTTGTATTGTAAATTTTATGATTATACAATGTAATAATATCTCTAAATATAAATTAAATCCCAATTAATTTCCTAATTTTTATCTTAATTTAGCCCATATTAACTTGATTATAAAATGTTCTCCTATTTCCTGATCCATTTCCACCTTTTTTATTAAATTAATGCAGCAGAAGCTCTGTAAAATTGCTGAAATCGACAAGTTACCACAATTCCAGTGAAGTGATAAAAATTTGTCGATCTAAACAAATTTTTAAAAAAGTTTCTTATAATTCCCTTGCTTAAATCGACACATGTAAAGAAATCCCTATCAGAATCTCATAGTATATAATCATGGGGATAAATGTTTCGCTTGCTCTTTTCTCTTTTCGCTCTTGTGTCGTTCTGTCAATTGACGTATCTCGTCGTTACTTGCTTGTACATAAATAATGCCTCCCGGGACGGGATAAAGTGGAGTTTTAAAACTACAAAAGTGTCTTCTCTCTTGTCAGACACAAAACTGGCCAAAAATTATGTGCTTACATTATATAATATATTGCATATTAAAAATCAAATTGAGATTACTGGAAAATTTTGTAATAAATCTTAATTTACTTGATGAAATCGAAGTAATAACAGAAAAGAAATAAAAGCGGGATTAAAAGAAGATTTTCTGATTCATTGCTGAGATGCATTATAATGAATAAATTAAATAATACTGTAATTAATACAAGTTAGGAAAGATTTTCAGATAGTTATCTTAATATTTTTCTTCAATGCGAATGAAAGCTGAACTTTGGCATTTCGTTCATCTTCTACAATATATAGTGTAAAAGCTTATTTTTACAATTATTCTTAATAACATTTAGATAATACTGCTTGAACATAATTACAATATTGCTGAGCACGTTGTCATTATTCTATTAAAATAAAGTTAAAAGTATAATTTAAAATCCCTTGGAAGATTAGAGCCCTTGAAAGAGAAAGAAGTTATTTTTACATGCATTAGTTTACCAAAATATCCTGGTATTTAAGAGACTTCAAGTAAAATATCATTTCAAAAGTAAAATGCCGAATGAATTATTCAATATAATTTATCTGCGAATAAATAATCATCGTAAAGAAGCTACGGATATGGGATTAAATCTGTAATGTTGGGGAATATTGAAAACAAAAGTGGACAGAAGAATGGAAATTAAACATAGCAAAAGTGAAATCGATTAAATAATTTCTAAATGCAATATCCTAAGGTTATTTATTTGTTCTGAAGAAGACAAGAATAAAATTACTTTATTATCAAAAGTTAAATACACTCATAGTTACTTTTCAACATAATCGCTGCGCATTTTTTTATATGGATGATGGATGATGCCTGGTTTTCGATCTCGTCTTCGAAGCACGTTGATGTCAATATATGGGCCTTGGCATTCTTTTGAAGCTCTTCATAAGTCCGAAGGCTTTGGTCATCCGGGTTGGTCTTCAAAAAAGCGAGGACAGAAACAAGGACGTAACATCTTGCAGATCTTCAACAAGTTGGTCACATGCTTTGAAAGAAGTAGAAAAATGGGAACTGAGGTATGAGCTGGCTGAGCAGTATGCCAAAATTGCGACTATGGACGAATGTTTGGACAATACTGTTTTGTATTCTTTCCTCAAAAAGTTATCTCAAATCAATGTTCTTGGAAGATGGGATGCAAATCCCAATTCGCTGAAATGGCAAATGCCTGAACGTTCATGGAGATTATGTAAAAAAAAATAACCGTGTTAATTGTGAACTTTTGATATTAAATTAATTTTGTTCTGTACTTTGGTCTTTTTTATGGCCATTGGAGTTTGAAAAGTAAACCATCCCACTTACAAATGCTTTTATATTATTCTCGATGCTGAAACGCTTTCAAAGAAAGGAGAACATACTTAATAATCAGATATGAGAACTATGAAAACTTACTATTTCGAGAAAGATATGGGGAAAAGAACCTTTAAGAAATATTCCTAAAAATTAGAGAACATCGAAAAATATTTTGAAGCAAAGTTAATTAATAATAAAGGAATCCATAATCCTGAAAACTATGAATATATTAAAATAATGAACGAAATATAAAAAGTGCAGAATTAAAAATTATATTTTTCTTGAATATTCGCAGCACAATACTATTAAATTGTATTCAGAGCAGACATTTCGCATAAATTACTACAAGGAGTAGGTGTTAAGATCACGTGATATTTATTTTTATTCTCGTATAATTAATTGGATAATACATTTATTATTTGTTTAATTTCACGTATTTGATATTTACTTTATTCAAGTGATATTTATTTATATTTTTTATCGTCTG
>JAPMOR010111124.1:0-62276 GCA_026543865.1 Argiope aurantia | reverse complement strand
CTTTATATTTTTCGGTTTCCGACCTGGAAAGTACTTTCTTATCCTCAAGCTCCATTTGGTTGCCTCTGGCTACTTTTTTTTTTGCTTTGACTATTGTTTCTAATGTCAATTCTAACAATGAAATATTTTCTTGATCAAAATTTTTATTGCGTTTCCTGAATAAATTCGGTGTCAAATGGATGAAACTTAATTGTTACAGCATTAGAAACAATCCAATCTTAGTTTGATAAATATTATTTACTTTCGAAATGAAATTCTTCACCCAATTCAATTTATGTGCCGAAATTATCATCACAAAGGCTTTAAAAAGTTTTGAGCATCTCCTCTTTCAATAGGTATTTATAAGGTGGTCAAAATTAAAACATCCCTATTCTGAGCTCTCTAAACAGAAAACTACTCAGTGTAAAGGCTCCAAAATTGTTGAACATACTATTCAAGACATGGGGAAACGGATTGCGTGAAAAAAATTAGCTACAGAAACACCGATAGATGGCGCTGTACAACAGAAGATATGCTAAAAAGATACAAATAATCACAAAAAATGACATTCGGTGTGGAATTTTACCTTTCTAATTTCTATTGTTGAAATGAAAGATAAAAAAGTGAAAAAACTTAAAATGTCATCGCAACTGCAATTCCGCCCTATAAGCACAAATTTGCATAAACCCTCGGTTTGCTGCTACTGTTCTGAGCATAAAGCTGGGGGAAATGTCATTCTTATTAGCGATGGCTTCGCGCTTTTCTTGTGAAGCTGTTTTGTGAAAGCAAAGAGAATTCTGCAGCTGCAATTCGAGGCTTTCGTCGAATTGAGAATTGACGCAAAGGATCAGGAAGTTTTGTTGTACTCCAAATGCAACAGCGCTCATGTCTTGACTCAATTACCTCTATGTAAGATGGAGCGCCTCTACACATTGGACTCTGTGTATAGCAGTTTCTTCAGCAACATCAACATTTTACTAATGATAGAGTAATTAGTTGGGCGTTTCCGGCAACCTAACCATCTCGTTTTACCCTTCTTAATCCTTGTGATTCTTAACTTTGGAGATACTTAAAAAATCTTATCTGGCAAGGACGTCTGGCAGATTTAAAAGATAACACTGTATATGCGAAAGGCATTCTAATCGACCAATTACAATCCCCAATAGAGCATTGCAGATTTTACGTCTTGAAGATCCTTGTGATTGAATGTTTGATAAGTTTGAATAAAAAGCATTAGAAATGTGTATTTTGTGTTTTTGCAATATATTTTCTGTTGTAAAGCGCCATCTGTCGATTTTTCTGGAACTAAATTTTTTTCGTATAATGCGTTTTCGCATGTCTTGAATAATATGTTCAACAATTTTGGAATTTTTACACTGAGTAGTTCACTGTGTAGAGAGCTCAGAGTAAGGGTGTTTTAATTTTGATTGCCTAGTATTTTCTACAAAACGATCTTATGCTGCATGCTACACAAGTAGCAAAATCTATATCCGTTTCAATGCAATATTTCGAATGCAAAGGACGCAAAAATTCCTTTTGCCTATCCTCGTCTCACCAACAACTTCCTTTTCTATGGAACGTACAAAATTCACTAGAGACAAGTGCACCTATTTTCCTGTCAGCGTATGCAATTGGATAGGAAGACAGTAATAATAACGTAAAAAGGAGTTTTTTTATACAGTCAAAATAACCGGTAGCCGTAATAATCGGTATACCCAGTGATAATGGCAAAACTATTTATTTATATTTATGGCAAAAATATATTTATGTATTATTTGCAGTTTGCAGGAAGTCTAAAAGTATCAGAATTATAAACAAGGAAATGAAAAAAAAATTTAGTTAAATTGGATTTCCGGTCAAGAAGATCCTGCCTTAATTCCAGTATTTACCAAATATTTATAAATATTGTAATATATTGTTTATAAATAAATAAATGTAGTAAATAGTTAATAGTATATACAAGTAAATTACCTATATATTATACCCATTTTATATATTTATTTATTGTTGACTAGGTAAATAAGAATTTTTAAAAATCATCTGCCCAGTCAGATCTGTCCGAAATACTCCATTTTGTTTAACCAAAAAGTAGAAAATATTTTCTTGTCGTAAATCAAGAGACCGAAATAAAAACACAAATGTAAGAGGCGCTGATTAAAATATTTTAAGTAAAGTATACTATTAATCACTTTCGTAATGTATTTTAATTCTTACTGAACGCTTAAAAGTTTCGCTTCTAATGATTGTGGCTTCATTTCCTTATTGTATTTTCAGTACTGCATGTTTTTTTAGAATTTTTTCGTTCTCCAGATCTTTAAAGAAAGGAGATTTTTCTTTTTTTTTACAATTTATTAATAAAACCGTTTGCTGAATTTATTTATTTATATTTTTTTCAATTATTTATTATATGTTAAAAGATTTTGGAGATTTTTAATTAATTTTTTTGTCTTATTTTACACAGATGGCTACACTCTTGTGGAATGAAAATGCAAATTATTTGTACTATTAATTATGTCCTAAATAAATTTAACCAAATTATAAACTATTTCCTAAAAATAAAATGGGGTGTTGTCATTTACAAAACACTACTGTACAAAATTTCATAATTCTAGTTTGTTAGAAAATGCGTGATAATATTATTCACTAATTACAAATATGAAACAGATTTAAAAAATTAAGAGTCTGTGAAATGAATATTTTATGGATAGTACTAAATACAAAGAAACATATATTTATATTTAATTTCAGTTAGAAATATTAGAGAAATGTGCGCATATTTCTCTATTGGCGCTATATACGACAGACAATTGGAACTATATTTAACAAATTCGAGCAAAATATGCTTTGGAATATGTAACCAACTTTTAAAGTTTTTTCATAGAATTTTAACCAGCAAAATTTCTTAAAAATTTGAGATTTTCTTGTCGAATTTTTCAAAATTATTACTGTGGATTAAAAAATTTTTTAAATCATTTTAACATTAGAAAAATTTTCTTTTGCGTGATATGAATTTAGTTATACAGTTATTTTCCCTTAATTTTGGAATATTATTATACTTTCATGCCTAATTTTAAACATTAATTTTAAAGTTTCGATTTAATTCAAACCGTTTTCATTGCTTATGCAAATAATTAAATACATGTTTTCTCATCGATTGTTCAAATCTAAAAGATGATATTCAGATTTTTCTATAATATTTTGATACTATTAAAAAGAATTTTCTTTTCATTTTTATCTCATCAATATTTATTTAGTTATTGCAAAATCGTTTTGAAAAATCCTGTAAGATATTGATTTCATTAGAAAATATATG
The DNA here is from genome assembly GCA_026543865.1 of Argiope aurantia. NCBI lineage: Eukaryota > Metazoa > Arthropoda > Arachnida > Araneae > Araneidae > Argiope > Argiope aurantia. The sequence goes on along the minus strand of JAPMOR010111124.1, from coordinate 58,984 downwards.
CTGCAAATTCCATATTTGTTGAATTAAAATATTTGGCATTTTAATTCAATAAATATTGTGTTAAACTAAAAATGCATAATATCCCTTTAAATGAAAATGACGGTTTAAATGTTTGAGAAATAAAATTATCGTCGACAACGCTCAATTACATGTTAGATTTAAAGGAGCAATCATTTCACTCTCTCAGGTAAATCTACGTAGTCAATGAACAGAAGAAAATACTTTTGAAATTTGCAGAAACAAAATGTTTCCCTTTTTCCTAATAAAGCTTTGAAAAAGTGAAAATGATCAGACATCTAAATTGAGAGCAACTTCTTTCTATTTTTTTATTTTTTTTCTTTCTGTTCTTTTATTTTGACTCTGATTTTTACATGTTGCCACTTTCAAAAAGTGAAAGTACTACAAGAAAGTAAGACAATGTTTCAGGCCTGGTTTTACCAGTTCAGTCTCTTTTAACAATCCTCCCACCTTTTGATTAATGACACATAAATTAATCAAAACACTAATGAAACAATTATGAAGCTAAATAAAGTTAAATAGTTAAAAATTCAATTCTTAGTATAAAAACTTGAAAGTCACTTAGAGTTCAAGTAATAAATCTGTATGGGAGTTTAATTTGTCTTCCAGATCTAGTCACGATAGTACTGAACTTCTAGGACAACTCTGGAATAGAATTGTTCATCGGTGATTCAGAAATTATATTTTCCTTTCCAAGTGTTTCAATTTCATTTTTCTCATCTGATTCCATAGATGAAGGTATTTCGAGGGGGAATATTTTCTTTATTGGTCGAACTCATTCTTCGGAAGCGGTTTTGACACGAACAACACGAATATTGCCGTCTTTTCCTGGATATATCTCTGTCAGTTTGGCTAGAGGCCATAGCACTTTGCGCTTGTTGTCACACTCTGCGAGAACTATATCCCCAATTTTAATCTGTTTAGAAATTAACATTGCTGATGGACGTTGGGCCAATAAGCTGAGATATTCCAATCTAAATTTTCTTCTCAAAAGTACACACTTTGAAAATATCTGTCTCTTGTTGAAATCAATTCTATCTAGGTGATCCAAGTCAGGTACACCAAACTCTGGAATTGCACCTAAAAACAAGACCGGTGTCAAAGGAATGAGATCGTCAGAGTTCCCTGTCACATATGTAAGGGGTCTGGAATTCACAGTTGATTCGCAGTCGCACAATACACTCATTAACTCTTCGTAGTTTAAAGACGCCTGGCCCAAGATACGACATAAAAGTTTCTTAATCATTTGAACAAGTCGTTGCCAAAAACCGCCCCACCATGGTGTTGCTGGTGGACCAAACTTCCGGTCTATTTTAAGTATGGAAGCCTTCCTTCCAACACTATTCCAATCAATTGATTCAGAGATTGTTGGATCCGAAAAAATTACTATCATTGTCATTGTAGTTTATCGATGGCTGCCCTCTACTCGCAATAAATCTTCTAAATCTAAGTAAAAATCCCTAAGTAGAGAAGGTCAAAATCAGTTCCAAATGAACCGCTCTGAAAACAGCACAGGTGAAAAGTATGATCCAGGCTTTACTCTTGTTTTTCAAAACTAGAGGGCCAGCTAAATCTACTCCCACAATTTCGAGAATCTTAGCATCTCTAACTCTATTTTCGGGCAGAGTAGCTGGCACTGTCTGCAGTCCTTAGCTTCATTCCTTCTGCATCTAACATAGAGATAAAGCTCCTAGGATAGTTGATCTGCTTTTGATAATCCAAAAGGTTTCTCGAAGTTTGGAGATTAATATATGTATCCTGGCATAGACATAGATAGACTTTTATGAAGTATCAACTTCTCCACACCTGCATGCTTCTTCGGAAGCAACATGGGGAAATAAAATTGTGATGGTCCTTTCTTTCAGTTAATCTGGTCTTAACACGCAAAATGTCTTCCTCATCTTTGAACATACTGACTTCAGCTTCTTTATATCTTCTAAAGAAAATGAATCATGTTGAATAATCTTTACGATAGATTCCTCTGCCATTTTTAGCTCATTGACCTTTAACTCGCCGTCTTCTCTTTCTTCTTTTGCCTTCTGGCAATTTCCTATAAATCTGTGTATCCAACCCATCATTCTTAGTATTTTCATGTATTTTGAAAAGTAGTTGAAGACTCGTGAAGAAAAATCATCAACATGGTTTAATGACGTCATTATTTCTCTACATTTTTCTTTGTTAGCCTCACTTTGTCTTTGATTGGCGCAGAATGAGGCCATTCTTCTTCCGACAATGCCAGGCAAAGAGGCCCCTCCCACCATTTGGATTCAATAAGTTTCTTCATTCGGCATCCTCTTGATGGCATGTCGGCTGGAGTTTCTTCACCAGGTATATGTACAGGCCAGTTTCTAAAGTCTGTCAGGTTCCTAATTTCGGAAACTGTTATTCACAAACGTTCCCCAAGCTTCTACATTCTTTATCCAAAAGAGTGCTGTCGGAGAGTCGATCCGGTAATACTCTTTTGAAATTATGATCTTGAGGTTCTTAATGAGTGAAGCCAATCTTGCTCCAATAAGACAAGCAAGCAATTCAAGTCTTGGTACAGTTGTTTTCTTCAACGGAGCTACTCTGGCTTTAGCTTGCAATAAAGTCACTTTGACTTCATCTGATTTTTGGCTTCTTAAAAATACTACACTCGCATAAGATCCCTGTGAAGCATCGGAAAATGTATGGAGGCTAAAAGACTGCCCATCGGTCTGAGTAACTCGCCTAGGAATCTTTACTGATGATAGCAAGGGCAATTCCTTAACCCATTTCAAGTATTTTCTTTTGATTTCCTCAGGAAACTCAACATTCCAGCTCAATTTAGTTTCCCAACTATTTTTCAAGTATACTTTTGGCCGAAACATGAAAGGACAGCTAAAACCGATTGGGTCGAAGATTCTCTGCGCAATTGATAACACGTTTCGTCTTGTCACTATGATGTCATCTAAGTCGACATAAGGTATTTCACAAAACAGTGAATCTTCAAATTTATCCCACATAAGACCAAGAAACTTTAGTGGTTCACTTATTGTCGATTTCGCATTGCTCTTCTCTGTTTACTTCCACCCTCTCAAGTCGAAGTTACCACTTGCCATCAATCGAGTTGATTTTGTAATAAAATCTTCTGCTTCTTCATTCGAATTGACTGAGGTGACACAGTTATCAACATAAAATGAAGATTTCAATTTTGAAGCTGTTTCTTTTAGAGAAATATCACACTGATCCAAATACGAATTAATCACTGCACCTAATAAAAATGGACTGCATTTTAGTCCAAAAACTACTCTGCAGTGTCGAAATTCTTTTATTCAGAAGAATTCTTTTCTCGTGTTTAGAGTCTTTCCACCACAGGAATCTCAGAAAATCACGATCATTTTTTTAAATAGATATCTGAAGAAAAGTTTTTTTGATATCTGAAATAATTCCTATTTTTCCTCGTCTGAAATTAAGAAACATGCTTGGTATTAATTCAATTAAATTTTCACCTTTTGCGAGACGGTCGTTAAGTGAAAGAAACTGCTTCTGCTTAAACGAAGCGTCAAAAACTGGCCTTATGGATGTTATAGAATTCTCTTTGAATATTGGCCTGTGTGGAAAGTAATGGCTATGCACACTTTTCTCATCTTCTGGCACTTCTTCTATTATTCTAGATTTAACTGATTCTTCGAACACAGCTTTCGACATGAGTTTCTTTGTCATGGAAATTAGTCTTTTTTTTCGCTACTTCTCTGTTACTGGTAAATTTGTCTTTCTCATTGCTCCAAGGTAAAGAGACTTCATATCTCTTCTCTGATATTTTTAGGGTCTTGTGAAAATGATCCCATACTGCTTCTTGTAATTCGACATCACTTCTATTTTCTTTGGAATTTATAATTCACAATGCCTCTAGTTTCCACAAGTTTCCTATGTCACTACTGTGAACAAACATGGACGTTATCAGGGAGGACATAGACACATTACTTTCTGAAGTGTAATAATTTATTCTACCCATAACTGTCCATCCGAGCAAAGATTCAACATCAACCAATCCGTTTTCTAATTTGAGAACTTTTCCCGTTAACAATGCACCTGCGACGTCTGCTCCAATAAGGATTTCTATTTTCAAATCATTTCTTCCAACATCAGAGACAGTGATGCCTTTTTGTTTCATTTCTTCTATCCATGGTCCAGGCTGCAAACTGGTCACTGGTCCACAAATCTTTAATTGTTCCAAAAGGTTTAATCTTCTAGAATAATTGCCATATAGTCTACTAAGAGACACTTCATAACGTTTGTGGGTTTCTCTTTTTGTTGTGGCTCCTCCAAAAAGAGCATGATCCAAGTTTCTGTTCCATTTGAATGACACCCAATTTCTTCAGCCGTTCCTTTTAATATATATATATATATATATATATATATATATGAACGCTGTGATCCAGTGTCAATGAGTGTCCTTACCGTTTTCTGCCTTTTATTAGATTCGATATTCACTAATAAAGTTTGAAGATAAACTTCATCTGGATAACTAAAACTGGTACTCGCAAAAGATACCTTTTGTGCATCCTCCTCCTTAATTTTATCATCATTCTTTTTACATGTTTGTAAGTTTGGACACATTACAGCCCAATGTCTTCTTAAGCATATTAAGAATCGAGCAGTTGACTTACATTGCTTGGCCCTATGTCCAATTTTTAGGCAGATGAAACATCCATTCCTCTTCTTAATTTCATCATTCCTTTGAGTTAAAGTCATTTTTGAGCCCCAAAACAATTTTGGCTTTCATGTTGTTTCTCTCAAAAAATGCAAGAGTTCTCTTTCCCAAGGTTAAATGTTTTCTTATGGCCTGAGAATAATTCATTCGCAGTAGGCACGGAATCTTCATTTTGGAACCTTTTATCCCTTCTAACTTCGTTTCTTGCATCAAAATCAAATTTAAACCCAGCTTTTGCCAGAGCAATTCTCTGCTCTCCCTCAACTTCATTTTTCAAAATAACAATAATTGTTATAATTTTTCGGAATAAGTATTTTCTTCTGTAATTATTGATGCATGATTTCTCAGCTGAACTCTAATAACTCCTCGGGAATACATGATTCAACGAGTGTAAATAACATGGCAGAGTATTTGTCGCTTTTCATTCCAATTGATTCCAACGAACGCAAATAGGATTCTAATTTGTCGTACATCTCGGACACACTGCACCTTTTTCTTTACTCGGTTACATTTTTAATAATTAGACTTAACAATTCTCGGATATAAAATTCCACTAAAATCTCTTCCCGTCCGAATCTATTTTTCAAGCTTTCAATTACTTTGTGATAATTTTCCGCGGTTGCCGGGAAGCTATTTACAATGATATACCGTGGTCTAGTACCAGGTATAGTAGCTTGGATCAAGTAGTGAAATTTGTCTTCGTTCTGAATTTCTTTATCATCATGGATTCGTTGGAATTGTCCCCAAAATGGCAACCAATCTTAAATGTCTCCACCGAATTGTTTTAATACTACTTCAGGCAGCTTGACTTTTCGTTTAAGTTTGGAGACACACTGGCGACGGAGTGCGCAATTTGGCGGGAAAAGAACATTTCAACTTTAACTTTAATTACATCCAATTTTTCTTTGTATTCTTCGACGCTTTCCCACTCACTGTTAAACTGCTCTTCAGAAGAATATTCTGAAACTAAAATTTGAATATCATAAGAACGAAGCTTTTCCGACAAACGTTCTAAAGTTGTCAATTTTGATCTTACAAATTCTTTGTCCGGGTTTTCTTTATCTATTTCAAGTTTAATTCCATTACATATTCTCGTAAAAGATGTTCCAATAGGTTTTCGTCTCTGAATTAGGGCTTCATTTCCATAAACTTAGACAAAACACGAAAGTAAAATGTAATAGATCGTCTGACCTTGAAGCATCCGTTACTAAAAGATAAATAAATTGTCTGACCTGCATTTTTCTTGCTTATTTTCATAAATCAAGTACCGAGGTCACCAAATGTTGAGATTTGCAGAAACGAACTGTATCCCTTTCTCCTAATAAAGCTTTAAAAAAGTAAAAATGATCAGACATCTAAATTGAGAGCAACTTCCTTCTATTCTTTTATATATATTTTTCTTTTTTTTTGTCTATTTTATTTTGACTCTGATTTTTACATGTTGCCACTTTCAAAAAGTGAAAGTACTACAAGAAAGTAATACAATGTTTCAGGCCTGGTTTTACCACTTCAGTCTCTTTTAACAAATACTGCTTTTTAAAATCACGGATCAAATGTTTATCACCGTTTGAAGATTAAAATTACATGTTTAAGAGAACTATGGATATAAAATCATGCATAAGACATTCACTTGATATTAAGTAAGATAATTATTTCCTGCAAAAGTTGCTCGCTGAAGCTAGCTGATCGTATGCTGTGACATGAATTGTAAGGATACGACTTATTCCGGAATTTTATTTAATGGGATTTTATTCTAATGTCCCTAATGTTTGCATATCTATTATAGACGTTGGAGTCATCTTCTGTTTCTGTTTTATAGCTTATATTGGTCTAATTTAGAAAGGCTTTATGTTAATTTAGATAGTTTCAAAAAGCCTTCGAAGGAATTAGGTAGTGAGTTTGATGACTGCTACACACCGTTTTCGCAAGTGAAGTCTAAACACTCATTGGCAACAAAAAGGAAATAAGCTTCTCTTAAAAGCTCTCTCTTTATTATCTCTTTAAATAAAGCTTCTCTTACAATGCTTATTAGCAAATGCACCATCATCAGGTCCATAAATTATTCATTCGACAACAATTTTAAATTGAAATGTAATGTAACAAAATATGGGAACATGATTTATATTAATATATTCCTAAAGTATTTCATTTGTTTTCATTTTTGCGAACGTCAACGGATGATTTTGTCTGCGTAAGGAAAGAAAGACATGCTTGTCAAGATGGAGAAAAAAAATCGATTCCATTTTCTGATTTTGGGAAATGAGTTTTCCTGTAAGCTTTTCAGAAGCGATTCAGATTCGAATCTAATAATTCTTTACCAAAGGAAAAATTATTTTAAAAAAAGAAGTTAAGATAATTTTAAGAGACTGTAGATATGTGCGCGGTTTACTTGATGAAATTCGTCCAAGTCTGTGGATTGATACACGGACCATATAAATGGCGTCAACATAATCTCAATATCATTTCGTTTTCTTTTTCTCCCTCCCATCCAACTTTATGTTGTAGAAGTTCGAGAACCAGAGAAATAGAAAAAAAATCGCATCTCTATATACACAGATATTGTGATCCCACAAATATTTAAAAGCATCTGAAGGAAATCGAGACGATATGCTCTAGCCGATTATCTGGCGATTAATCCTTCACATTTGAAAATCGAATTTGTGTTTAAGACGCATTTTTCCGAACCGAGTGAAACCAAAATTTGACACCAAACTGCACTTGCAGTCATAAAATTCCATGCCAAATTTTATATATTCAAGTCATTATGCTTTTGAATAATCGTGTATACATGTTTCTGAAAGTACAGACCGATCAACGATTAATCCCTCCTTGAATTTGGTTCAAAATGTGATAGATGTTAAACCTGTATATCTAATTTTATCTATATAGGTCTCATCATTTTGTGGTTATCGGGTTAAATTATATTCGAACATCGGACAAACAGGCTTCCACTGAGCAGAGTTTGCTTAAAATTCGATATAAATCTACAAATGTGATTTAAAAACCGTATGCCAAATTTCACCTGTCTAGCTCAAAGCGTTTTGAAGTTATCTCTATAACAGACAGACAAAGGACTGTTTCAAAAATTTGTTTTTCAGACTTAAGGAGGTCTACAACATAAAGAATTTTCAAAATCTCGATTTCAAATTTTCTGACATTTGTACTTTCTCTATGATACGTATATGAGAAAGTAAGAAGTAAATTAATAAATAAAATTCAGTTTTAATCAGAAAGTATTGTTTCCCCTATCTCTTATTCAGTATTGTTTTTGACAAATCTTTGTCAAGTGAATAATTTACTGAATTATTCAAAATCTCAATGCTCGAAGTTTTGACCTAAAAAAATGAGTAAACCACTGATACTAATTTGGAAATTTTGCACAGTGAGCCAAATAGAATTTCTAAAATTATATTTTCCGACCATTTCTAATAAATAGTTTATAGAGAAATATTTAAATTAGATTGGAAAAATATTCTCTCGAATAATAGAAATTTATAGATAACATTTAAATGTTTTGCTACATAGAATAACACTTCGGTTTCATGGTATGAATTATGTAATATAATTTGGCAATATAGTAGAATGTTTTTAAACGCTTCATGGAATGACACTAGAAATTGGTTATCTATTTCTGTAAAAGTTTTCAATTTCTCTCAGTTGACAGTTATTAACACCATCATTAAACAGAAGAATTTATTATAGTTATCGCCCTGTGTTGAAAATGTGCTGGCTTTTAATTCGTATGTTCAGAAAATTTTGTATTAAACATTACATTTTTTTCACTTTATACTCTTGTTTTTTAGAGTTATATTAAAGTATTTAATTTTAAAGATATTTATTATTTTGGCAAAACAAATGCAATAATGGTTGTAAATTTCATGACATTTCTTCGTACGAAATGAATATACGATATTTAAAAGTGTAAGGTATGTTTATAGCCTTGTATAAGAAATTGTTCTATGCTATCACTTTCTTCCATCTTCCAGGAAACCTTATTACTTTCTTTTTCCAAATTTTCAGGGAATTACGAGGGTAAAAGAAATGTTGAAAAAAAAAGATAACAATTTTTAAATAATCTAAATAAAAATAATGAATAAAATTGTTAAGTATCGTTAAGTTTCATTTTCAGCTGTTAAATACTATTAAAATAAAACTGATTTCGAAAGTAAAAGAGCAGAATTTCAAAGAAAACATTAAACAAACTGGTTTTTAATGTAGGCGGATATCTTAAAGTCAATTGATGCCTAAATAAGAAAATATAATTTTTTCAGCATCATGTAAAATCCTTGGTAACTTGATTTTGTTTGTCTGGATTTTCTCCAATAAAAAAAACTGGATATAATTGGGCGTGCTTGGGATAATCAAATTTCAATTTTTCATTTTTCAGTGCACTGAAAAGATAAATCATGTTCCTCGGTATTTCGAAGAATTTAAATCGTCGGTATTTAAATTGGCCCATATTATTAAATATTTATTCCATTTTTTTATTTTGTTAAAGGAAAGGACATATTAATAACTCACTAAGGCATCAAGGCAACTAATGTTAGAAAATGCATTGTAACACTAATTCTTACTTGAGTTATTCCTCTAGAATTCTAATTTCATCATTGATAAGACCAGTGTTGAAACTGTTTGTGACAGGACAGAGAATTTGCATCTCATCTTTTAATAGCCAAACTTTTAAAAACTGTCATAGCTTAATCCTTCCCTGAAGGATTTTAATTTCCTCTTTTCTCATTCCGAGCAATTTTACATTTTTATAAATAACAGTGATAGGAAGTTTATTTTTTATATAAAGCAAATATCAGTTTATTATCACAGCTTATTTTCTTTATAATTCTTTAATTTTTTCTTTATATTTTTTAATATAATTCTTTAATCATAGTAGCTTCTGTCATAAGAAAATTTTCCCGGTATCTTTGAATCGTATTTCAATTGATAATTAATTCATCTGTGTAGTAACCTGATGATTCAGCTACTACTTCGAGAATAAAAATGACATTTATCTGAATAATATGGCATCGATCATGTGTAGCTATTAATTTTGGAGCTAAGAAACATTTCTACTCATGTACAGTTTTCATTTCTAAACATATCTTCGTATCCATGTTTTTCTCAAGAGATATCTGGGTAGTGTTGATATAGGCTCGAGTTGATTAGAAATGTTCTTGAAGCTGAACGATTCTTCGAATGAAATCTTGCAATTGCCAGCGACCTCCAAAGTACAATTACCATCAACTCGCTTGCTTTCATGTTTCTTGCCTTTCAGTAACAACCTTTTTTCAAATTTGTTATCGTCATATTTATTCCCAAGATACAAAACGGGCACTGATGACTCTCTTTGGCTCAATAAGAATTTTAATCTTCAACAGTTTTTGATTTTAAAGAATTAATATGAATAATGTCAAAAATATTTAACCCTTAACTGGGGAGGCGAAATTTTTAGACTTAACTGGGAAGGTGCGGTCTACGAGACCGCATTTCATTTATAATTAAATTAAATTTTCTAATGAATGGCAGTTTTTCATATTAATACAATCTATTTTGCAGATATTTTTCTTGATATATGTTCTAGAAATTTTTCGAAATATATTAGCATTGAAAAAAATAAATGCGTTGGAACATATATTTTCTCAAATTACATGTTATAATAAATAATATTCTTGAAAAAACATATTTCTTTTTACTTTTTCAACCATATTTATTTTTACAGTATATGAAGGTATATAGAAGACAATTTAATGTAAAATTCAACAATTATATGAAAAATAAAAAAAAATTGACAATGGGTAAAATTGGCCCTTTTTTTATCGGCTTGTGTGACTTTCATACCACGGTTTTCTAGGGCATTTTAAACATACAGGTTAAAAACTAGTATAAAAATCAACCTATAAATTCTGTATGTATATCTCTTCGTATATTAATATATTTTATAATTTTTTCAAAATACATTATCACTAGAAAATTATGTTTGAACATACATATCAGAATCAGTTGAATGCGAACTTTCATCGCAAAACTCTTCTGTACAATTACCCTTATCACTAAAATCACTTTCTGCTTCATTCAAAAGTAGCTGGAGCACTAATTCATAATAAGATCAGTAAATTTGATGATATTTCGGGGCCCAAGTTTTAGCGCCATCTGCTAAGCCTTGTTTATCACTGGGACACTAACAGGGAGGTGCGGTCTTACAGACCGCGCTAAAACAAATAACTGAATTATTTTTAAAAGCATCTGGCGAAATCGGTTGTACAAGTGCACGTGTATTGAAGGTCATGAAACAGGAAGCTACTAGTTCAATCCATTCAATTAAGCTAAAAATAGAATAGGAGTGACCGAAAATTCATCTCACAGACCGCACATCCCCAGTTAAGGGTTCAATGTGATATGAACTTACTTTCATGTTCTTTCTACGTGTCTGACCTATGACCTACGTGTATTTTTTATACCTTATAAGGATGCAATATAATTTTGTGTACATAATGTTTTTCTCTTCTATGAAAACTGCATCATTCATGCATTAAGATGGTAATTTAATTTCAGTACATTCCAATCTCCTATAAATTATAAAACATCACAGATAGCACTTGCCGGCTGATTGATTCGAATATTTTGATAGGAGATTGATTCTAATATTTTGGCAACATTCTTTGCTGTTTAAATCGATTACTTTGATAACATTCATTACTGCTTACGTTCGATTACATCGGTAACATTCATTGTTGCTTATATTCGATTACTTTAGAAACATTTATTGCTACTTGCATTCGATTACTTTGGTAACCTTGATTGCTACTCGCATTGAATTACTTTGGTAAAATTCATGTTATTTGGTAACATTCGTTGTTACCTTCATTACTATAAATATTCTTATATCCACATCTCAACTTAGAAGCCATAACTGCACTGATAGCTGATTCGGGCAGTGGCAAGACATACCGAGGACAGGAGCCTGGCGCAATATCGGCGGTTGAATGCACAGGCTTTAAAATTCTACTGCACTGGGGCAAACGATTTTTAGCTCTGATTTGAGCGAATGCGGTTTCTACTTATTCATTGGAATAAGCAGAAAAAAACTAAAGTATATATGAGTTGAAATTAAAACATCGAAATATAAGAATCACCCTTATATGAGTACAGATGGCCGCTAAGGTTCTACCCGCATTAACTTGAGAACGGCGAGCACTATTGCCACTAGCTTTTTGTCTATGTATAAGAAAATAATCTTGTGGTGCACGGTAATAGTGCCACTTGGCGCCAAATAAAGGAATTGGTGTTCATATCTTGAAAATGGAGCAAAATACGAGGGGAGGAAGTCAATTAAAGATCCTATTCGATTTAGAACGAAAAGAGAGCAGTCATGATAAGAAATATGTAAAAAACAAATATGTAAAGTGCATAGCATTAGTTGGTCTCGATTTTCCAAACCTGTGTCATATCAACTCGTGACAACCGGAAAAAAGTTTGAATAATAAACATCGGTCCGAAGTCATAGACTATTTCAAGCATCAGAAATAAGTCACTGTTGAGAAAAAATTGTTCTGTTTTATTTCTTTTTTTCTGATGTAAAAGTGTTAGAAATCACGACCAAAGAAAAGCAGTTTTTACAAGTTTTATTCTTAGTATTATTGCGCCCAAGATAGAAGATAATGTACAATTTTGTATTTGACTTCTTCCCGTATCTCGAACAATTTTCGAAATAGAAACATAACTCCGCTGTGTACACCAGACAGCTCTATATCTGCTTTCGTCGTGCTAAGTTTGTAGAAACAGTGTGGCAATTCTGAAGTTAATGTAGGGTTGAATGACTTTAATACATATCCTATATGCATTGAAGAAATAATAAGATGCAAGTATCGTGTTCAAAGCAAGAATGAAAAAAAACAATAAATAAAGCTTTGAATGACAAAAAGAAGTAATAAATAAATAAATGATAAAAATAAAAATTAGGAGTGGTTTTCCTGAAATCTTATTTTATTCTCCAATAAAGGTCTTATTTTCCCTGCTCCGTATAAAATTGTGGACCATGGATAAGATCAAAAAATACAGTGGATGGCATTGGTGAACGATAGTTACGAAATATAGATATTTGGTGTGAATCTTTCCCAAGAGTATATATTTTGGATGCCTTTGTACCAACCCATTGATATCAAATTTTGACATGAAACAAGATAAAATACCAAATTTCATTGTTTTAAATCATTGCATTTATGAGTTCGCTTTAAATCACTGTGTTGCATTTGAAAGTATAGACGGACAAACGGACAACTATTTGACAGTTTGATTAAAATTTGATAAGCTAACCTATATACCTATAAAAATGATAAACCTATGCACTAGATTTTATTTACTTAGCTCTTTGCGTTTTGATTTTCATTTCTACTCGAACAGCCAGAACAAGCAATCTTCCAGTGAATGGACTTTTTTCAAAATTTGATAGAAATATACAAATTTGGTCTTTATTCTTTATACTAATACCAGCTGTTTAGCTCAAATCGTATTTCAGTTATAGTTTTCATAAGCAGGCAGATTTAATGTCAAAAATGTGTTTTTCGGATTCAGGATGGACAAAAACATCGAGATTCGTCCAAATTTCGAGTTCAAATTTGTGGCTGATTAAAATATTTCCTCTTTAGTTCGTGTCCAAAAAAGTAAAATTAAAATTCTTGGATCAAAAATTTCGTTAAGGGCCATCTAACCTTGTATGTAGGAATTCAATTTATAATGAAAACTTTAATTAAAAATGATTACAATTAAACTAAGCAATCCATTTGGGAAAATAGAATTTGAATGCATATTCTAGTCTCTTTAGTTTGCGAAGTTAGATGCAATTATATTGTAGAATATTTTTAAAAAATTCGAAGAAAAAGGAAGAAAATATGAAAGAATATTTTCGTTGTTTTGGCTTTCTTTTGTTGCAATTTGAATAACAATATTATGAAAGGAGTGTGGATGAAAGGTTGATGAATAAATATACGAGACTATCGTTTCCCTGGTAGGTGAAGTAACGCTATATTTCTAGTAACCACCATTCTAATGACAGGAAGAACTTCTTATGTAAGAGGCAGTATCATTCATAGAAGAGAATCTTGGATCTCAGTCTCGGCTTTCTACATTCTAATGTATTAACGGCGGTCATTCAGATTGCACCGGAGACTTAGACAAGGTGGAGACATTCCGAAATTAACAAGCGGCATTAGGAAATTACAACAAAGCTAAAAACAAGAGATTTCAATGTATAAGAAAATATATCAGAATTGTAATTTTTTTGAAATAATTAATTTTAATAATGTGAAAATTTTTAGTTACAGGAAGCCTTGACACAGAATTCATCTTGATTATCTCGATTCTGTTGTGCAAAACTCTATGACCATATTAATTTTAATTTTTAATAAATTATTTATACTAATTTAATACATTCCGTCCTATTGAATTCCCCACAAAGTTGAAATTATATAGAAAAGTATTTTGAAAGTAAAATTAATTTTAAATATTTTCTCGCTGACAATATTCGATTTGAAATGAATATCAAAGAAAGCCATTTTTATAAAAAGAAGACATGTAAAAAATTCTACACTGAAAATATTTAAACATAAACAAAGGAGGAAAAGTGAATATCATATTTCTGAACTGCTATAACTACTCATGTTTCTGAATAACAGGAAACCTTAATAAAAACTCTTAAAATTTTCTCAGTAGCAGTGGAGATAACAGAATTTGAGAAGTAAGTTTTGTGATTCTTTTTTATATAAAATCTTGTACCTGAAAGAGAAACAGAGTGAAATAAGAATCTCTCACCAAGAATTTGCTTCGAACAACAAAACAGCCCTTTTTCGAAGAATGTTTTAAGTTTTCATCAGCGCTCATGTTAACAAAAGCCTTGTGAGCTTTAAGAGACATGTTTAAGAACAGAATTTAATACTTTATTTCCCAAGAAAGGAATTTTAGTTTTTTCTTATATAATCTGGCACAGCAGCTTAAGATGTTTTTGAAACTGTTAGTATAAAAATATATTAAATTTTATTTTCACTAAAATGTGAAAGTTTAATTTTAAAGGTAGAACTTTATTTACTTTGAAATATAATATCTAAGTGTTTACCTTTAAAATGAAATTCGATTTAGTATGTAAAAAATAATACATTTTGCAATAGACAGAGAAATGAAAGAAAAATATCATTGATTTGTATAATTGTCTATAAGAAATAAGGTATTAATTGATTCTTGTGGTACTTTTAAAAGATTATAAAATTATTTTTAGAATTATTTTTACATATTGAAGTCTGTTGATATTAATTACATTAGAGAAGATACATTTAAGGCAATTATTTCTATTATTACGAATCAGTAATATCGTTGTGCACTGTATATCATATTAAAGAAAAAGAGAATTTTAAAGGACGCTAATAGATGCAAGGCCAACGAAACCAGCTTGACGATCATTTAGAGATCAGACGTCAATATTGAAGGCTTTAGAATATACATGAATTATGATGATATCTCTATTAAAATTCGCCAATCCTTCTAGAAAATAATATACACCAGCGATTCTCAACCTGTGGGGCGCGCCCTCCTAGGGGGAGGCGAGAATATCCAAGAGAAAATATTATTTTAAAAAATTGATTAACTGACTGAAAGGAAAGCACACATACACATAGAAAACTAAATACATTTCGACATATTTAATAACTTATTGAAGTAAAACAACTTACTTAATCAAAACATACTAAATTAAAAACAAATTTAATAATTATTAGTGACTTCCTTGGGTCTGTCTTGCAGAGCTTAGTTTTTTGAAGGAAGGCTTCGTATTAGAAATAACCACTCTCATTTCTTTTTCTATATTTTGTCTTCAAAAAAGCCACAGCAGAAAATCGAATTTCACAGATGTAGGATGTTGAATGGTAATAGAATGTGAAATGTTTTTAGTGCAGAAAAATCATCCTTACTCCTGCCCAAAATTCAAATAGTGATTTATTACTAAATTGTCTTTTAGTTTCGCCACCTGTTGTGAAGTCTATGAATTTTTCTTCCTCATCAATTGAGAGTCTTTCGGGAGTTTTATGAAATGGATCTCTAATTCACTCGCTATCAGTTTATCGTCAGCATGAAAATATTTTTTAAAATTCTTTGCCAGCATGGCTAAATGATTTTCAAGGGTTACAAAAACAACTTTTACATGTTCTTCTACAGCCTTATAAGTTTTAGTACAATCATCCACATTTACAAACATTGTTAGATTTTTTTGCTTTAAATTTATACTCCACAATTCCAATTTCCTACAAAAAGCATTAACTTTATCACTCATATCCAACATATGTGTATTTGCTCCTTGGAGTTGAAGATTCAAGTTATTTAATTTCTCGAATATGTCGACCAAGTACCTCAATTTCATCACAAATAAACTATCACGAAAATTATAGGCGTCTTGTCGGTTTTCTTCTAAGAAATGGCGATTTCTTCTCTTAATTCATAAACACATTGCAAAAATTTCCCACGTGATGACCATCGTGCCTCTCAATAAAATAGTAACGCTGAAAGTATTGAACCCATCTGTTTACAAAGTGCGGAAACGATTCTCGATTTCAGGGGTCTCATTTTTGTATAATTTACTATGGTTACAACCGTAGTCAACACAATATTCAAACCAGGATTCATTTCTTTAGAAGCCAAAGTTTCTCTGTGGATCATGCAATGTGTGCACTGAGGCGATTTTTGTTTT
This sequence comes from Argiope aurantia, assembly GCA_026543865.1. Lineage (NCBI taxonomy): Eukaryota > Metazoa > Arthropoda > Arachnida > Araneae > Araneidae > Argiope > Argiope aurantia. The sequence goes on along the minus strand of JAPMOR010111124.1, from coordinate 42,569 downwards.
AAAAGTGCTTGTATATCTTGGAATCTTTCGGACATTGAACGAGAACCATCGGTATATATTCCGACGCAATTTTTCCATTCTATGTTTGCATCGTTCATAAAATCATTTAAAATAGCAAATAAGGCGAGCGCTGATATTTTGAGTTCTATTGGTTTACAGGTCTAGGTTAACTTTCATTGACGAATTTTTCTACTTTCATATTCTTTTAACGTTATCTCCCGGTTTGGCTTTCATTTCAAATATAATATTTAAATTTTCTCCGCTTTCATTCGCTTCATCTGTTCACCGGCTGTTTGTCCAAAATGCAAGATGTGGTTTCTCAACAACGTTGGCTCGCTTTTACTCTTGTTTTAGCAGTTAGTTAAAAATAATTTTAAAACAGAATCCAAAATACTCAATATACTTTATTAATGTATATATTTTATTGTAAGCGGGGGTCGCGATGAATATTATGATTGAAAACTGAGCCACGAATACTGAAAGGTTGAGAAACGCTGATATACATTATTGGTAGTTTTGTATCTACACTCACAACGTTATTGTGCTATTGCGTTTGTATAGTAGCGGATTGCTTTTTGAATTATGAAAGTGCTGTAAGTGTTTTTCTATCTGTATTTCGCATGTTCTTGTAGAATAAAGAGTTATTCAGCTAGACGAATGACAGGTAACCTTAACCATTAGATATTTCCCTAACCATGTTTTAATGAGACCAGCTTGAACCTCTTGTTAAGTTTTTCATAAGACATACTCAGAGTATGATACACTTCCATTTACTCACCATTTATAAAGAATGTCACAAAATTAACACAAGATTTGAATTTGCCACCATTGGTGCAGTAAAGCGTTTGCAACCTTATTGAGGGGAAAAAAAGCCATTTGATAGCTGATAAATTAGGGTTAGTAAAAATGGAGTTTTACATGATAGAAAAACGACTTAAAGCAAGATTTAAATTAAGTACAGTTTTCATCTTTAAATTGTTATATTTTTGACCATAAATATATAGGATAGGATAAAAAGTATATAGGATATGGAGTAATACATAGGGCGAATGGTATTCACGGCTTTGCTCGCACATACTCGCTTTTTTGTCGAAATTTTACATGACCATTTTGCATAAATGTGGTTGAATTTCTTTTATTCAGCGTTGAATTTCCTCCTTCAATACACGTGTGTTTGTAAACATGTTGGCATAGACCTTTGACTTCAAATAATACCATAAAAAGAAACCTTATGATGTTGAATTACACTATCTAGGGGACACAATTCTCAAATTTTCGAACTGTGACCGCAAATGTTTCATTATTTTTGAAATACTGTTCAACAACGAAAACGTGTTGTTCTATCTTATAATTCTGCATTTTTACTAACTCCAAACTGTAAACTGTCTAATGGTTTTTTTAATTCGATTACCAACATTTTCCTACACGAATGGTGGCAAATTCAAATCTTGCGTTAATTTTGGGACACCTTTTATAAAAGATTATAATTTCTATATAATATACTTTGAGTATTATTACTAAATAAACTAACATCAATAAGCATACTCAATATACTTATTACGCTAATATTTCTATATTAATATACTTAATATTTCTAAATATACTTTGAGTTATCACTACCATGAGAGAATTTTTTTAAAAAAAATACAAGAACTTATTGACTTTAAAAGAGAATAAAACATATGCCTAAGGTATAATACATCAGCAGTCATAATTTCTATAAAATCCTATTCAATTTTGACGAACTGAATTTACGTTCTTTATTTGTCTTTTGAAATGAAAATTTTATTATAATAATGTGCTTTCTCTTATTATTTTTTTGTATTTTGTTTGACCTTACATACACTAAAAATTAATTTTGAAAATCGATTTTAAACTCTCGTTTCCTAATGTACAAACTTACAGAAAAAATTTTCATTTAAATGATGTTTTACGTCTTAATCTTGACGTCTATTATTATAAACTTCAAACTCAATATTGGGTGATATTACTGATAAAGAATAAAAATGTAATTAAATTAAAATAATATTGAATTTTAAAATGTTATAAAATAGTGCAACGTCATTTAGCATCTGCAAATATGTCCTGTTTAATATAATGAGTGAAAAATCAAATTTATCATTATAGAATGAAAGAAATGAAATTAATGTTTCCTGTTAGCTTGATTAAATTATGCTTATTAAAAAATAAAGAATATCTTCTGTAACTATCCAGCTTCCAAGTTATTATTCTTTAAAATACTTAATATCTTAGACAACTTTTTTCTCATATTATTCAACATATTTGATGAAGGAAAGAAAAGAAAAAAGGTAAAATTGACTACAACAATGCCAAAGAATATGACAGAAAGCAGAATCTTCTTTACTTAGATTTCAAAAATTGAAGTAAAAAAAGGCAATTAAATATTCGTAAAAGGGATGAAAATGTTTTATATTTCATAGTAGCATTGAAAAGCATATTTGTAAATTATGTAATACATTTTTTTAAGAAATTTTCAAATTAAGGGAAAAAAGTTGTATGAAAATCAAACTTAATATCATTAAAATTGTCTTTTTTAATCTTCAGAATTTTTTTTTTGTATAGTAATATTTCAAAAGTTACATCATCAGAAAACGCAAAGTTTTGTATAATTTTTATTTATTAACTTTCAAATAAAATTTAGAAATTCGCTCCAAAGCACGCACTATCTTCCATAGTATATTTGTGGTAAATTCCGTAATTCCAGAATTTGAGGTTTGCCTTATAAAAGTACAACAGATATATTTACTTTTATTGTTTAGATATGTAGGGATACAATAAAGTTGCGGTCACCGCCTGGTCTGTATGCGGTGCGAAGTTAAACAAGTAATAACAGTAATGGATAAAGGCACTTTGTTTCATTAAGAAACAAGAAACATATAGTAAGACACAGCATAAGTGTAGACAATCACACAAAAAGAAATCAGCAGCAAATACTCATATAGTAAATCACTATCAAACAAAAGTAACAACAAAATAGCGTTCGGAATGCAGCTAAAGAATTCGAAAAAAAAAATCAACACTATTCTCTTGTCCGACTGGAATAATGCTTCAATAGGACGTTTTGTATCGAGGAAAACAACGCCTTGTAATCACACATATGATGCTGCCATTTATATGTTCCTGTATAAAATTTGTTACTTCATACCATATTTAAAGTTATCAGAATCTTTCTAAATAAACTTGTACAATAAAATATTAGAAAAAAGTTTGCTCCTTAAATTTGATTTTTTTTAAAGAAATTTCTACTAATACATATTTATTAACCAATTTCAGGCTAAATTGTATGGTATCGGTTTTAAACATTCAAATTGAACTTTAATTAACGCCAACAAAACTTAAATATTTGGGAAGTATTTGAAAAGTTCAAGAATCTTAATTTCACAAATATTTACTGATGAGAATAGCTAACTCTCGCCAAGTTCATGTATAAATTTATTTCCATGCTTGAAAATACTGTAAATGTAAGTGAAAAACTTGGAAATGTAGGTAGAAATGGGTATTTGCACATTATTCGTGATACATTTCTGTGATTTTGATTGAGAAGAAATACCGAGTTATAAAAAGAAACTAGTAGGAGTGGTCACCCCCAAAACTTTCTCGCATACTCTCTAATCAGTTTGTCATTCCAGAAAATGCCTTACATCGCATTAGTTTACAATTATTACGAAATATCAATCTTTGGCATGATTTTAGCTTTTTTAAAGAATCTGTCTTGTCATCCTTGACAAGTTATTTGGAGATTAATCCCAGGTATGCGTTAGTAGCATTAGGCAATTTTTCCCAACCGATTGAAACAAAAAGATGTCACAAACCTGCATTTGTACTCACAAAATTCCATACCATTTTTTATATATTTAAATCATTGCATTTTTGAATCACGTTTACATGTTTGAAAGCACAAACTGACAGACAATCAGACCATAGTTGGATTTGGTTAAATATTTGACAGGTGTCTACAATATAGATGTTAAATCTGTGTGCCGAATTTTATTTATCTAGCTTTCTTCATTTTGAAATTACCGTTTTAACTTAAATTCAAGCAGCGGACAGATGGACTTAGTCTGAACAGATTTTATTCAACATTTGACAGAAATCTGCAAATGTGGTGTAAAGAGCGTTTATCAAATTTCAGCCTTGTAGCTCAAAGTGGCTTCCATTTATCTTTGCCACAGACAGATGGAAATTTTCTAAATATATGTTTTTCGAATTGAAGATCTAAAACGAAGAGATTCATCAAAGCGTCGATTTAGAATTTTTTGACGATCATTACATTTTCTTTATACTACGTATACGAGAAAGTAGTAATGATATTAACGTTCAATAAATAGGTTTTAATTCTATTGTTAAAGTAACGCAGTAAAAATGGTAAAAATATATAAATAATTTTTACATTTTCCTATGGCCCCCATACGGTGGGAAAACTTGATTTTAAATTTCAGAATTCATATTTGCATAGGTTTAAAGGATACTTGAATATTTCTGAGTATTGCCAGATTCATATTCGGAAAACATGATTAGTTGCGTTTTCATTTTAAAGGAATTTTTCATTCTTAAAATTATTTAATTAAAATGGTTTTTGAACAAATAAATTTCTTGGGTGAAATGGTTATCATTTCTCAATACTCCAATCGCTTATGTTTATATTCAGCGTTCTTTTTTCATTATTATCTAACTAATATCTGTAATTTTTCAAAACAAGGACATTTTTAAGACCAGAATTATTTTTTACAGAAAGGTTTTAGAAGATATGCAATTTAATCTTTCGTTATCTCTTATTCTTAATTCTGTTGACAAAATATCACTATCGATATTTTGTCAACAGTTTCTCGAGTTACTATGATACGTTGTGTTTTCAAAAGATGCCAAGCTAATGGAAACAATAACTCAGAAAATCAGCCTTCTTTAAATATTAGGGATAGACTTTAGAATATAACCGTTTTGAATACAGATGTTGCGAATAAAATACAAGATATTCTTGCTACATTAAATTATATTATTAATGAAGTGAAAAGCAGTGCAATAAAGAATCAGATTACATAATTTGTGCCAGTTTAAAACTGAGAAGAAATCAGACTATTTTATGCATAGATATTGTTACTTTTCATTTGTGCAACTATTTTCATTTTTTTTATGGAAGATGACCGTGTTGAAAACTAAATCTAAACAAAAGTTTGGATTAAGACGGAAATTCTGCTTTTGTCAAAGCAATGTTACTGATATTGTGCAAAAATATAATAATTTTAATAAAAAATATGTTCAATCGTATTGGTTATAAAAGAATGCGCAAGAGCATTACTTAAGTTGTAAAATAATATATTAAAAATTTATAATCTTACAAGTATAACTAGTTTTTATTTAATGTTTTTACAAACTATAAATACATTTATCTCAGTCTTTCATTTTTTTAATGTAATGTTTTCTATTACCATTAGAATTTTTTGTATGTACTTTCATATATATGCAAAATTATCATTAATATGGATTTAGTTCTGAGAACCATGGTTAATTTTTAAAAAAAAGGCAAAATTAATATTTTTAGAATTTTCCAAATTGGCTCAGAAAAAAAATCATGAAAAGTTGATTAGATCTTCAATTCTATATTACATTTTGTTGCAAATAATTCAAGAAATAAAAATCAGCTGAAATAATTTAATACGTTATGAAAATTATGTATATTTTTTGCAAATTTCAACTTTTAAAAATATTAAAAATAACCGTATTTGCTAAACTCACTTTTCATTTCAAAATCAATTTAATAATACAATCCGAAAAAAGTAGTTAATTATTTTTAATATTGCAATCTACAAAAATGAAAAGCTATACTGTATTGCCTTAAAGATTAACTGTCCTTTCTTTGAGAATGAATTTTTTTAAAACCCATATGATTTTAGATATTTCTCACTTAGTTTGCTATATTTTCTTGAATTCAATATGTTTGAAACTGAGATTTGAGAAACGATTTCACTTGGTTAAATAAAATTTAAATTTCATTTTAAATTCAAAAAAATACGCTAAAACTATAAAACTATCACTTATTTTTCTTGGCAATCATGCCTTAAAATTTTTTTAAAAATTAAAGGAGATTCAAGTGTTTATCTGGAACATCGTATCATGAAAATGCTGTTAGATTTGTTTATCGTTATATTTTTTAAATTTAATCGACGCACAAAAATATATTTTATAGTGCAAATACATTTAATAGTGTATTTTCTGAAGAATGTAAAAGCAGTTACTAAATTAATGAAAAGTTTTTCTATAAAATATCTGGAAAAAATTATTAAAAATAGAAAAAAAAATAAAGTTCTATTTTTTTTTTAAGTTTAAAAGTGGAGAAAAAAATAATTTTTGTGTAATGATATGCCCTGAAACCACTGAAGAAAAAAGTCATTAACTTTAGCGATTCATTAACGTTAAATAATAATTCAAAATTTTGAAAAATATTTTCTGAATAATTTCCCATTAACCATGAAGTAAGTAGCTATCAGTCAAATTCGGTAGTTCGTCCTATAAAGTCATTTAGATTTTTAACTAGACATGTTTACAGATAGTACGACAGCCTATAAAACTTATTTTGGCATTTATAATGCAAACAATAAATAGAAAAATTAAAATACTTATTAATTTTCTATTGAATCAGAATTAACAATAATTGTAATAATATTTAATATTTTAAAAACAATTTCATTGATTCGCTTCACTGAATTAGTTCCTTCCCTTCTGTATTTTCCTAATATTTAAGAAGGATTACTTGCAAATAAAATGAACTCTACACCTGGTATCAATTTACATTTACAATTTTGACTTTTTTCAACTAAATAATTTCATAAATATTTTTTACTAAATCTTTGAATTAAAAGAAACTTTATTTAGTGAAGATGGTTTCATTCAACAATTGTATTTGATTGATTAATTTTAATTTAAAAATTGTTTTCCTTAAATGATTTTATAAAATTGTTTAAGACTTATTCATATAAAATTCTGCTATGAGGATTGTAGTCACAATCCTTTGGATGCAAAGTGTTAACTAGTTGACTGTTTTTGACGAGTATACTCGTCATGGAAAAAGAATTTTGTGTTATGACGAGTTTATTCGTCAGGAGTTATAAGTAGTGACAATTTGCAGTTTGAATTACAAGTTGAGTAAAGATTCAAACATATATTTCAAGATGTTTAAAATATTTTGAGACCAAGTCGAAATCAAGATAATTAATAATTGTTATAAAAAAATCTGCATATAATATGAATTGTTTTCTTTAAATGTATCACTGTGTTGTTTTAGTCATCCAATGTTTTTAATGTTTTTTCGTTCATATGCAAACAAAAGGTATGTTAAAGTAAATATATAAATATAATTATTGAAATAAAAAATAAATGTCATTTCATTACAATATAATTTCATATTGCAAATACTCTGTGATTGGCGAGTATACTCATCATTGTTAAATTTTTGCAACACAATTTAAATATGCATTTTCCTGAAGAAGTCGAAATAGTTAATTGGTTATATATATTACAAAATCATTGATATGAAGGACTAATTATAAACTTTGTACTTCAGATGTTTTCGTTATACATTTCTTTTACATCATTTAGAAACATGAATTTAAGTGGCAGCATTTGATTATCCCAAATCTCATATGCTAATAATGGGTGGCAACTTTGGTAATAAAATAATAAATACTAATGCGTGATGACCAACCTTACAATACATAAAATTTTCCAACCAAGAATCTTGAAAAATAACTTTCTAATCGTTCCTTCTCCTACAGCAGAAAATTTGACCGTGCGACGTCCCCCAACATTCTGCTCTGCCCACAAAAGCAGGGTTACTTCAACTTGTCAAATCGAATTTATTCCCACCCCGTCCAAAAACAACATCGCCCCCCTTTTTCTGTTTTCTTATTACTTGTCGGGTGCAAAAGCTATCAGCATTCCCATGACCGCTAGGGGGTGCCCAGAATGGCGGGGGGTTACGAAGGGGGCGCCGGTGTGTATATATGTGTGATGGAGAAGACGACCTACCTCTCAGTGAGAGCGCGGATCGTGCTCCGAAAGGAAGCCGACTTTAAGGGACGGTGGCTGTGCGGCCCCGTTAAGTTTTTTACCGCGCAGTATTCTCTGACAGCACATGGCCACGTCTAAGGATATTGTCAGGCTGTTACTGCATGTCATCGCATTTGCATTGACTGTGAAGGCAACGGAGGTTGGAACAGGTAGGACTTTATTTTATTCAAAAGAGACGATTTATAAATTTAAAAAAATTATGAATAGTTATTGAACTATTGCATAGAAAAATGATTGCGAATATCAAAATTGTACTAATAGAATAATTTTAACAAATCATTAAATTATTTAAAACTAATAGAATTAATATAGAAACTAATAGATTAAAATAGTTATGAATAGTTATTGAATTGTCGAGACGAAAAACGTTTGCGAATATCAAAAATATAATAAAAAATAATTTTAAGAAATCATCAAATTATTTAAAACTAATAAAGTCGTATTGCAGATATGAATTACAAAGCAGTTTAAAATTAATTTTATTCATAAGTAAATAATCATTGATTAGAAATATTATGCTGCCACAAAAGAGAAAAAGTTGATTCAGTAAAAACAAACAACGGAATACCATTATAACGTTTGTTACTCATTTAGATTTAATGAAAATCGAATAAGTGTCTTAATTTTTTATTTATTATTTAAATTGTAAAGTTCATGATAATATTCATCTGTTTCCTACTATTTGTAAACTGTGACAATACTGTAAAAAATTCATGAAAAAACTGTGTAAAAATCATGAAAAGTGTTATACAGGGACTGACCATAGGCCATAAGAATACCAAATTTATCCGTTAATTATTTCATGATTTATTAGTGATAATTTAGAATTGTGTTTTGAAAATTTTCATTAGATTTTTAAGTATAAGTAATTGAATTATTAGCAGTTTTTTTTCCACAACTTTTAAGCATATTATTACAGAAAAATATATTTTTCTAAATAATTCAAGTTTATATAAGTGCCGTCGATTGCTTTAGTTTCGATATATTATTTGAAATGGCTTAAAATTTGAATTTAAATCAATTTCCTTAATTAATTACCGAAATATTCGAAGTGTAAAATGCAATCACCGATGTTAACGAAATGCTAAGGAATGAAACAATAATGTGAATGCTTACAAAAATGATTCAAATTTTTTGTTAAAATTAACATTTTCTTAATACTTTATTCATGAAGCAAATGATATATTCTTTGTTTAATTCAAGTCATTTGCATTTAAAGTCATTGCGCTTTTCTTTGTATTTAAAGAAATGTAAGAAAAAAAAAGAATTTTATGAGTAAATTGCATATAGGCTTCGATATATTTCATTTATAATGGAACTGAATAAATTTATTTCTGAAAACGCATTGTTTGAATTTAAGAAAATTATTCTCCCAAATACTTATGATTACGAAAGCCCTTAAAAGTTCTTTATTTTACGTTTAAATTTTTTTTAAAATTAAATCAGATAAGTACAAACTAAAGTTTTGTGCAAGAATAGCAATTATACTAAAAATTAAAAACTAAATAAACATAAAAGCAAAAATAAATCAGTAATATAAAGAAAATACATACCTAATTTCTGCGCTATTTTGGCTGTTAGAAAATTCGCAAAGTCTTTTCACAGCATTACGTAAAACTCGAACCGAGAATATGCGATAGTCGTATATATATAAATACTCTTTACTTTAAAACTCTAAGAAAAATTACTTTCAGCGTAGAAATATTTATTCTATTTTGATGCATATTTTTTTAATAAATATCAATAAAGAATCGCATCATTGATTTCAAAAATCTCAGATTCATGATCCTATAGTTAAACATTTAAGTCTGTATGCGACAGAAAATGCTACCAATTAATGTTAACACATTACATGATTGCACCCCATCTCGATGCGTAATTATTCATTTGGACATATTTGTTCCTTCTAATATATATTGTTGCTTGCTCACGCCTTATATTTTATTTTTATATCAGAAAATAAAATTCGACACTATTAATCAGCATAAGATACGGCGATCTCAGAACACCGTTTTATTCAAAATACTGGAATTCCAAACTGAACTAAAACACAATGTTGTCATATAAGAAAACTAAATTCTATATACACAAATAAAAAATGTTATACTAAAGAAAGATAATATATCACATAGAGAGTCAATAATGTTTGCGGTATATAAGTAGAAAAAAAAATTGATATTTATATAATTGTTTGAATTTTCCCTTGGAAAGTAATCTAGATCTTCTTACTACTCTATAGGTATTTTTAACAATCGTAATTACAAAATAAATAAATAAATAAAACGTCAAAGTGTAATGCACTGTCTTGAATGTGCCCGAGAGAAGATATCCAAGTGCAAATGGTTAAATATGATCCTGGTTTAGTCATTCTTACATGGTATGAACTAAAACTTTAGAGGATCCTGAAAGTGGGTATTTAACATTCGTCAGAAGGTCAATTGCATGAAATATATTATATCCAAAGAAACACAAATCTATTCCAATAAAAGAGAGAATATGAATAGATTATATATACAAAATTTGTTATAAAATATCGTTACCAAGCGAAATAATCTCAACTGAAAATTCAATGCATTTTCCTTACGCCCTTCAATACAGTTTTTCTAGAGATATGTTAGTACTATAGTGTTTATATCTAAAATAATAATAACCTCTTTTATATTTTTTTACTGTTCTGCAACATTCGTTTGTGTATGCAACCCAAGTTTTTTCATTGCGCTTCTCACCTCCAATGCGTCCCTCGTATCTTCAAGCGACAGAATATATTTTTTATTTAATTCAATATATTTTCGTATTTTATGAAAAGAAAATGGTTGTCATTTGCATTCCAATACAAAAGATTTCGGATTGTTTTGGCAATAAAACTTTGTCATGTATAGGAAATTATATGTAATGACATTTTAAAATCTAACTTAAATCTTAATTAATTTCCTAGATTTCCTTTGAAACTAACCCATGTAAACTTCATACTAAAATGTCGTCTTATTTCCTGATCCAATTCCCACTTTTTTTTTTTTATTCTGCACGCACTCTGTAAAACTGTTGATCTCACGCTCCGAGTGAAGGGATAAAAACCCTAATGCTAACAACATTATTTTAAAAATGCATGAAAGTCCCATTCCTAAGACTACACGTGTAAAAGATATCCCTGTGCAAATTTCATAGTCAAACACTGAAGGGATAATTTTCGGTTTCTTTTGTTCTTGTATCTCGATGTAAACGGATATCAGTTTATCATCGCTTCTTCCTTGTTTGCCGTCCGTGGTGAAATAAATCCAATCCAATGCAATAAAATTTTCAAAATTTTCTTTTATTCGCCTACCCAACTGCTAAAATGTTCACCTATATATGTATATAACTCGTGTTTTATCAACTCAATACTGCTTAATCTAATACTGAATATTTCCGAATTGGATGTACAACATATACATTTTCGAATTAAACACATATTATCTCATAGCACTTAATTTTCCACTGTTTAAATGAAAATAATCGTTACTCTTTAATTACTCTAAAACGCATACAAAATAAAACATTTACTATATCGTTATTAGATTTATGTTATAGATTATTACTGCTGTGTTTTTGAATCTGAATCTCAGCCGCACCAGATTGAAAATCACTAGATCACTGAATGTATTTTTTAACAAATTGGTTTTCTTTCAAAGTTTCAGATTCTATTATCGTTAGGGTGATTGAAATCATGATTGAATAGGAGCTGCACAAAAATCTCATAAACATGATGGAACATGGATGAATCAATATCACTGCATGATTCTGAAACTCGGTTACCTATTCCTTTCAGTCTTATTCTTTGCTTGAATAATATTTTCCTGGAAGCATATTGAATGACAATTCTTTTTCCCTTTAATATTGCATTTAATTCGATTCTCAAATATTTTTGAGTGCATAAATCTGGTTTGCTTACAACTCTATTTTCATTCTAATAGGATTTTATATGGGCAATGGGATTTTTAATCGAAATTTATTAATATTTCAAGGAAATGAAATATCATTACTACTTTCACTCTATCACCTGCAACGTTATAATTACGGAAGTTAAAACAATATTTAAATCATCCAAAATGTTAAATATTTCTTGTGGCGCCAAATTTGGCAGTAATTAGTTCAACTTCAAAATGCTGATTGGCAAATGTACCATAAAATCCATCCTCCTTGCAGTAATACATCAGTAATGACTTTTTAGTGCTGAGAAATGAAAAACAAAACAAAGTTTCACATCCATGGCCGAAGCTTGTGATTTGTACCCTCTATCTACTTAGATGACTTTTTCGTGAATCACAGAAGATTCATGAGCCAAACAACATATAAATATTTGATTTTACAAAGAATACTATAAAGCGGAGCAGTAATATTCATTAAAACCACCAAAATTAGGAAACAGAAATTGACACTTCTGTACAGGTCTATAAAGCTCAAGAATTGGGAATTCAAGTATCCCTTATTCTTCATCCAGTTATATTATATAAGCTAAATATAATGTAAGTAAAGCAAAACTGCTAATTCGATAACCCTACAATAATAAAATATCGTTGATTTCCTCATCTTTGGAGGAATTACCCAAAATTAAGCGATTCTTTTCCGTTAGCCATTGATTCCACTTCATACAGGTTGCCACTTCGCAGAGATAATCAAATTAACATTATTCAAGAAAGAAAGAAAGCTTATAAATAATAACATATTGCTTTCTTTATTTAGGCTGCAGCGTCTCGGTAAGGTTTTAGGATAGTTCCCACATTCATCTTGCTTGTAGGACTACTATGCACTAAATTTTGTTGTCTAGGATCCAAAGGTCCAGTGATTTGATATCTAGAAACCTTCATACAGTGAGATATAGAAGTTTTGAGTAGGGAATTCTTTCACAAATATCTTCATATTTTATTCATAAATCAAAATGACAAGTCCTTCACAAAATATCATTCCATTGTTTCTTAACAAGATACCAATGCAGGATGATTCTAAAATCATGGACTACTTTTAAGATTCCACAACTTCAGATCAGATATGGGATAAAAAACTCAAAGGGAAGGGCCACTACTAAAGTTCTTTTGGAAGCCAGTAAAAGAAAGTAATACGCTAGACTGCACATTAGAGGAATATAATGGAATATGAATTTAATGGAATATAAATTTATAATTGTACAATAATATAATTGCATCAATAACGACATGCGAAGCGTGTATGGTTATGATGTCAATTACTTTGAACGCTTACTTTAAGTATTCCACGGGTTTATTGTTTATGTTGCATTCAAATTCCCATTTTATTTGTCATGTAGACTTATGATTTTAAAAATTATTAATAAAAATATGTTACTCTGATATTGAAAATGTGTAATTCATTAGACTTGTACCAGGTATTAAGTCTTTGTTTTACTTAATTCACGGGCAAAGAGATTTTTGTAATAATCTCATTTTTGCGTTTGTAGTACCGGCTAAAGAAATGATTTGTTTCAACTCTTGTCATAGTGAATATTAACGGAATAATGGCGTATAATTAATAGATCCAATTATCTATTAAGTACCGTTGTTCATTATCTGTTATGGTTATGCAGAAATATAATAGTTTTTTTTAATTTCAATGTTTTCATTTTCCTTATGATATATGTAAATAGTATTTAACTCTTAATTGAGGAGGTGAAATTTTAGAACTTAACTGCGCAGGTGCGGTCTATGAGACCGCATTTCATTTACACTCAAATTAAATTTTCTAATAAATGTATTAGTATGAAAAACTGCCAATATATTTTGCAGATAATTTTCTTGATATGTTCTAGATATGTTTCTAGATATGTTCTAGAAATTTTTCAAAATGTATTATCGTTGAAAAAAGTAAATGTGTTGGAACATACATTTTCTTTTAAAAATCATATGTTACAATAAATAATATTCTTGAAAAAAACTATTACTTTTTACTTTTTAAATCATGTTTATTTTTACAGCATATGAAGGTATAATGTAAAATTCAATAATTATAAGAAAAATAAAATAAAAATTGGCCCTTTTTTTTATCGGCTTGTATGACTTTCATAGCATGATTTTCTAGGGCATTTTAAACATATAGGTTAAGAACTAGTATACAAATCAGCTTATATATATATCACTAGGTATATTAATATATTTTATAAATTTTTCGAAATACATTATCATTAGGAAAATTAATTATGTTTGAACATACATATCAGAATCAGTTCAATGCGAACTTTCATCGAAAAATTCTTCTGTACAATTATCCTTGTCACTAAAATCACTTTCTGCTTCATTTAAAAGTGTCTGGAAAACCGCTTCATAATAGGATCAGTAAATTTGTTGATATTTCGGGGCCCAAGTTTTAGCACCATCTGCTAAGCCTTGGTTATCATTGGGACACTAAAAGGTAGGTGCGTTCTTAGAGACCACGATCAAAAAAATAACTGAATTATTTTAAAAAGTATCCGCTGAAATCAGTTGAAAAAGTGCATGTGTATTGAAGCTCATAAAACAGGAAGCTACAGGGTCAATCCTTTCAATTCAGCTAAAAATAGAATAGGGGTGATCGAAAATCCATCACTAGAGGTCTCACAGACCGCACGTCCTCAGTTATGGGTTAATAGTTTAGTACGAATAACCGGATGTAAAATCTTCAGTGCCTTTTTTTTTTCTTTACGAATGTCATTTTCTCTAGTTTTAATTACATAATTTTGTCATGCAAGCCGTTTCTAATATTGTATTTGATTTTACTTTATTATATAAACTAAAATTTTCCCATATGTTTCTTAGCTTGTGAATATCTGTGCATTGTGTTACTTGTTTAACACAATGATTTCGGCATGATAATTACCATATTTCCGCGTCTGATGACTATAATGGCATTTCGTTCAGCTGTTCCACACTGCATCGAATAAAAGAATGTAAAATCAGCAAAGTAATCCTTAAAATATTTTTATTAAAATTTTCTAAAATAAAAAATAGTTTATGGAACATACACACCGTAATTGCTTAATATCGTACCACTTCCTTTGTTATTTTGAAAGTAACCCTATGTTCCCTGCTATTTTCAAACGGAAGAAAAATGAAATGTCCTAATCCAAAAAAATTATCTTTAATTTAACCTGTAAATTTTCTTTATATTTTTAATATTAAAAAATCTTGAATTGCAAATTTCTTTTATGTTGTTAAATAAAATTTCGCTTCATATAAAATGTATACATAAGTGTAAAAAAATGTAAGAAAATAGTATAAATATTTAATTTTTGTTCATTTTTAAAATTAAAATTGATTAAAGAAAATACTAAAAAAATATTGTTTAAAAGAAATTTAAAACGAAAATTGCTTTTAAAATTATAAAATAATTGTTTGCATAAATCTTTCTTGAAATTTTCCTCCAATTATTAAGCTATCATCCACATATCATCCACAATTACTAAATATCGAATACTAGAACTAAACATAGTAGTGATTAATGTGTTAGATTGTAGTACATATTAAATTTCACATAAATCTTATATATCTCTACCAAAACAACGGTGCCAAATTCTACTAAATGTTTGGTATTTATTATGTAACACATGAGAAAGAATACTTTTAAACGTTAATTAAATATTCAATTAAAATTATAAATAACAAAATTTGTTATCTTTCTTTATGCTTAGATTACTCGACTATTATTTTTCAACATTTCTCTTTCATTTTAATAAGTTTTTCGAGAATGCCTTTATTGGTCTTATAACTGCGATTTGAACATTTTTAAAATTAGTTTTAAATCAACTGCCCAAATGAACAGTCTTTCTTTAGAATGTAAAATTTATCATGCCAATATAACAAATATTAATAAATTTTAGAGAAAAATAAGTATCGGTGTTTGTTAAAAATCCTCTGCTTCGATTGATAATTAAAGGCAAACGATAAACGAGTTTTGAATTTTATAATATTTTATTCAAAAAGTAGTTTTTGCGTTAAAAATACACATGAATGGATTTAAATCCTTAGCAACTCCGGGTATAATAACTAGTGAATGAATAAATAAAAAGCGATAACAAAAGAATTTTTGCCTTGATGGTATATTTATAGAAACAGTATGTGATTAAAATATTTATTTTCATTTTTGAAGAGTCTTTACAAATTTTCTTCCGTTATACTTATATTAATCTAAAATAACTTTGCAATTCACACGTAACAATCATGGTATCAACCGTCGCGAATTTCACTTCCTAATTCAAATTATACGCGACAATTACATAGAGATGGATCAGAAACTTATGCATTATTGAAATGTATACAGCGCGCACATCTAAAGCTACTTATAGCTGCACGATAACCATTTAAAAGGCAATTGACCCACAATCCCTCTTGTTTGAATAGCAGAGAAATGCAAACTCCCGGTAAGAGTCTCTATCATCAGATGAGGGGCTTACAGTGTTCCAAATTATGTTTACGTTTAATTAGTTAAATAAAACGAGGGGCGACGTTTAAATTAATTGTTTAAAGAGTTTAAGATTTTCTGATAAAATTAATGTGACATTCAGTTAGTAATTTTGTTTTTAACACTCGGTACCCTTTTCCTTTGATAATCATTTAATTCTTTAATCGGATTTTTGAGTAAATTTTCTACAGAAGCACTGGCGGAATTTTGACTGGACAAAAGAGGCAATTCTCTAGAGGTCAAAACTGGGAAGAGACAGCAAAATGTCAACTAAAGGATTTTATTTTCCTATTACCTAATAAATAAATTTCAAAAATATAGAAATGGCATTAATTATAAAATTTCAAGAAAAATCAAATACAGTTATTTTTATCAAATACAATTGATCCTGTTCTTATATGTTTCATTACGTTCTCTTAGTTATTAAAATATTTACAAATATATAAATGTAGTTGATAGGCAGTCTGAAGATAGACGATAAATAGAAGAAAAAAGAAATTTAAGAACTGAAGAAATTTAAGAAATTTCAAAAAAAAATTACTTAAATTAAAACATTATTACATTAAAATGTATTGAAATATAAAATTAAATTGACCATTGCAGCCTTTACATATCTCTACTGCCTTCTCTTTTGATACAACAGATGACGTGTCTTTATTAACATCAAGGTATATTTCCCATGATCCTTCTTGAGTGTCAGTATTAGATTGTATTCTAAGTGAATGTCACGTGTTTTTCATGTTTGTGTTTGTTTTGTGAAATGTAGAACTTATAAAATAATTAAATAAGTATTCCTGAAACTCGTCTAGTATTTTCATCTACCTCATAATGGAGTTATAAAGTCTCGTCTCTCTACCATCTTATTAAAAGAGTGCCCTCACTGGGACTGTATAGTATGCAAATCCGCCACTGAGTGAAACTCAATTGCTATCATATTAAAAGTGCACTTCCTAGGGGCATAAAAGTCTCAAATCCATCACTGTATAGAAATATTTATGAACAAAATAAATTGAGTAGTTTTGATCATATTTGTTAAAGGGAGATTGAAAATGTCGGCTGAGTGCGTAGAAGAGCAAACCAAAACAAATGGATAGCACAACTGCGAGGAAGTTAAGATGATTTCCCTTACAGTTCTCTTGCGTTTAATGCAGAAAGATAATCTAAATTGAAAGAACTGTCGCCTTATCATAATGAACAATTGTTGTACTGAAAGACTTTCGATAGCTGCGATAATTTAGAAGTAACTTCGACTGTTCTGCTTAAGATTGCAACAGCTTATCAAAAATATCTTATTAGTTGATTTTGCTTTCGCCCTCATGACCACAAAGCCTATAGAATCAAAGAAAAGAAGGGCAGTGGGGTAGATTGCTTGTATCTCCGAGCAAATAGAATTTACCTTTATCTACAGGCTGCAGACTGATATTTGCTTGTAAAAGTGTTTTTTCTCCGGCTTTCTTGTATTATTCAATGCGACTTGTTTCGTGTTTACTTTTGCATTATAGTGAAAAGAATCTATAATGCATTTTATATCGCATTGAATTGCTGGATATACAAAAATTAATATGGATCCACTATTAGTGTCAAAATCACATATGGAATTTCATTTTTATAGCTTGTTGTATTTCTGAATTGTTGTATTTTCAAGCATAAAGAAACAGATGTTTAAAAAAACCTTTTAAAAAAAAAGGATTTAGTACTACTTAGACAAAGTCTACAACTTCGGGATGTAATGCTCACCATGGTATATTCAATTGGTGTGCTGTGATTCTTTGTTTTATTCAGTATTCAGAGCTACCACTCTTCTACGATTCTATCTGTGTTAAAAGACAGTCAATCCATTGAAGGAAAAAATTGAAGACCCGCGTCAAAACTTGATACAGATCTTCGAATCTAGCGATGATAGCATTTGCTGAATTTCTTCTATCAGGCTTGTTTATATATATTGAGAGAGAGAGATCACATTCTTTTACGTGTGGACATTCTTTCATCCAGAATGTGTCAATTTTGATATTCAGATCACATATTGCTTTCATTTATAAGACTCATTGCATTTTTGTGTTGTTGTTTTCAAAAGCAGACAGACTGACAAAATTCCGTAGGTAAGATTTTTTTTTCAAATTTGGAGTAATGTAAAATATGGCAATGAAATAAAATCTCAAAGTCAAATTGGATATTGATTGCAGACTTTGATTGAGATGGTGTTAATTACCTTTCTGTATTTCATATTTGAGAAAGTGAAAAAGGCATGCATGCAACATTACTATTTAATGGAAACTCGAATTGCCAATATAAATATGTGGTAAATACCGAATATAATCTTCACTATACAGGATATTGGTATTCAGTTACCAACGGAACAAACTGTGGAAAATAGGATTCCTTGCACTAAGTGCATAGAAGTTGTCCAAAGAATAAGAAATTTATGGTGAATAATTTTTGTGTAAAATGCAGAAAAAAATATATAATTAATCAGATAAAAGGGGAAAATGAGATTTGACATAAACAGGAAAAATGATTAGATGATTACATGACATGGTATTTACATAAGTATTTTCTCATGATGACTACCTTGCATTTTGGATCTTGTATGAGAAGCAGCTTACTTGATGGAATGTCTAAATGCACGATATTAGTGCCAACTAAAACGAAAGCAGCAAGTAGTCAAAGCAGCAAAATCACATTCTGAAAGAAATGAGATTTGATATCACAGTTGCTTTTTATGTATTATTCAAAGGTAAAATATCCTTATGAGTTGGATACGATAATCGTGATGGCTACATAAATATATACGCAGGTCCAATCCAGCAACCAGGATATTCCCTAATTTCAAAGAAATTGTATCTACCGTTGTCTCTTTGCATAACAGACATGCACTTGCAGTCCATCTCTATTTAAATTGTTCATATATCGTAAGAATATAAAGTGCAATTTTCTTTTCAATTTTTTTGTTTCACCTGCAATTTCACGAGGTTCAATAAAACTTGTTTTTCTTATTCCGAATGTAATTCCACGATCTTTCTTTTACATTTTCAACTTTAGTGAGTGCGAAATACATAAAGGGAAAGTACTTTAGTCATTGAATAATTCGAACTCAAGATTTCGACGAATCTCCAAGAATCCGACTTTATACCAAATTGTTGCTTTCAATCAAATTTTGAACTTAGCCCATTCAGAAAAAGGCTGTATATCCGAAACTTGTTTACTTGCACGAAAACAAGTGAACAAAACGCAAAGAGATAAAATTTTGCGCATGATTTTTGCATCTAAAATGTAAATTATTATCAAAATTTGAGCAAATTCTACAAAGCCTTGACCGGCTGTCAATTGAAACACAATGACTTAAAAAAATGAAATGTGGTATGTGACCTTGTTACTACACTGGTGTGCAAAACTTAAGCAACAGGTATGTTTTTTGCCATAACTTCACGAGAAATCATCTGAGAGACATGAAATTCAGAAATGAGATACAGCATTTTGTTCTGAAAGAATGACGAAAGCATAGTTGCGCAGAAATGAACACAATGCATACAGTATGGAATCAAACAAAAAAAGGCTTTATTGAACTCATAGTATCGTTACACATGATTGTCTGTCCAAGAGGAAGAACAGAAAGCAGATGTTCCTTAGTATGGGATATGCCCTCCCCTTACTGCAATGGTTGCTTCGCACCGTCTTCCGATACTCAGCACCAGATTGTCCAACAGTTCTTGAGGTAAGAGTACCCATTCCTCAATCAGCATCTGTTTAAGTTGTCGGGTGTTCCCAGGAGGATGCAATCGTGTCGCAAGGCGTCTCCCCAAAGCATCCCACACATGTTCTATCGGATTTAAATCAGGGGAGCACGCCGGCCAATCCATTCGAGTGATATCTTCACTTTCAAGGAGCTCTTCAACAGCATGAGTCCTGTGTGGCCGTGCATTGTCATCCATAAAAACGAAGTCTGATCCAATGGCACCTCGGAACAGACGCACATGGGGATGAATCACCTCCTGACAATAGCGATCTCCAGTTACAGAACCTCTGTCGAAAACGTGGAGCTCAGTCCGCCCGTTCATTATAATGCCTCCCCAGACGACAACTCCAGGACCACCTAAAAGGTCTCTTTCCGTGATGTTACTGGGATGAAACCGTGTCAGGACCTCTCTCCAAATCAACTGGCGTTGGGAATCGCTTGTGGCACTAAAACGACTCTCATCTGTAAAAAGGACACGACTCCATTGATGAGATATCCAGTTTTTGTGCTCCCTGCACCACTCTAAACGGTGCCGCCGGTGGGAAACTGTCAAAGGGATGCAGCGTTCAGGTCGGCGGGCGAATAGGCCATCTTTGTGAAGGCGTCTGGACACAGTAAAACGCGGCACTTGTAGCCCCGTTGCTGCACACAGTTGCTGAGCAATGGCGCTTGCTGACTGGTTTCGGGTTCTTTTCGCCTGCAGGACGATATATCGGTCATCCACTGCAGTTGTTTTCCTGGGGCGGCCTCCACCAACCTTTCTCACAGCTGTACCTGTGGTTTGGAAGGCTTTCCAAGCTCGCGAAACGACACTTTTGTTGATTACGAACTCTTGAGCTACACTGGTCACACTACGCCTCTCCTCCAGCTTTCCGATCAATCTTCCACGTGTGAAATCGTCCAGGTGATTTCTGCTAGCCATATTTCACGAATTAACTCGCGTGCACTTGCAGAGAATGTCTTTAATTGCGTCTCCGTCCTTCCTTTTATTGTAGTGTTGAGCTGCGCGCGCCTTCCGCACGTGTTTTGCGAACGCTCACGTCGCCTGTGACGTTTTGTTCCTGATATTTGCATACGCATGACCTTTCTCTTGAATTTCGTGTTCATTGTACTGATCGCAAGAACTCCTTTTCTGCAATTTCATGGCTATCTGCTTAAAATTTGCATTGTTGCTTAAGTTTTGCACACCAGTGTATAATTGAAGTTCTAGGCCAAATTTTGGTTTCGGTCGATCACAAGAGATGCATCTAGAATACAAATTCTGTTGTCGGGTACTTGTGTATTAGCCTAATAACAATGATTATAACCTATAAAAATCACTAAAGGTCATGCGATAGATTCAGAAAAATACTAGATTCCCGCTAAAGATCCATATTTCGTAAGTATTGTTCGCTAAAGTAAGTGTTAGATAAGAAGTTCTTATCTAAAGCTCCAGGTTTTATGGTTTTTCTGGTGGTATCTGAATACTTAGTACGTATTTGATCAAAATTTAATTTTCTTAAACTGATATTCCCGGTATAGTAAAATGCTACTTTACTAATAAAAGTTGATTTTGTGGAATTGTCACAGCAGAATAATAAAACCCAGAAACAATAGTGCTATCTTACCAGCGATGTGGCTCCAGTAGCATTCCATATATTGTCAAGCTGTCTCTAAGCGCATCGAGTAACGGCTAATCAGATGAAAAACTGGTGTAAATCATCTTCATTTTAGCTACGTAACTTGAAAAATCAATAAATATAATATATTAGAATTTATACTTTTAAAAGTGTATGAATTATTTTATTCTTTTAATACCTTCGCATTCACGTAGGTGAAAAATTTTGTTTAAAACTGGTGATTTATCTTTCATGATAAATTTGTTTCAACCTTAAATTTTCTTCAAAGAATTGCTTCTAAGAAATTTTCGAAGCAATTATGTCAGAAGCAGAAGAATACTTACAATTGGATTTTCTTCGGGCTTATAGAAAGTAGTATGAAAACATCAAGAAAGCAAAAATAATAAATAACTAAACCTTTTTTTGTACCGAAGCAACTAAATAAATAAATAAATAAAAAGTTCTGAATTTCATCTGTAGCAAATATGGATTAAAATAAAATATTTAATACGAGTTGAATGCTAAAATGTTAAACAAAGGAGTTTTAGACAAAAGTTCTTTTCGACAAATGTGTATTGCTGGAGACAAAACATCAAGATATCTTGTTTTTCTCCACTTTAAGTTCTCCTCTTTCAAGATTAAATTGTTACATTTGACATTTCTAAGTTCCTTAGAATAACAATAAAGAAAAGAGACAGATTTCACTTTTTTTTTAATCTCGACTAATTTAAAGCTAGAAAGGCCCATTTAAATAGTGTTTAATTTTATGACATCAAGGATTATCTTAGTTGCATCAACTTGTCTGTAAAGTAAGCTAAAATTTTTATTCAAAGCCAAAATAAAACTCTCCTACTTCAAGTCACAAGCGTTCATTTTAATGTAGAATATACTGTTTTGCTCAGTTCTCTCAAAAAATAAATTTGCATTTTCAGGCATTAAAAACTTTTTTAAACAAATGTTTGCAAATTTTTTACATAAAATGGATCGTAATTATTTTAGATTATCTGCAACTAATGATTTGTGAAAAATTTTAAGGAAAGTCTGTATTCATATAACTGAAATATGTTTTTTAGTTTTAATTGTGGAATAAAATATTTTAGATCCTTTAAAGTTTTATTATCCTTAAAGTTATCCTTAAAGTTATATTTACCTTTAATATTATTGAAATAATGTTTTCAAAATGATTTTATGTACATTTCAAGAACTTGATTTTTGATTTTTTTTCATTTAAGCAATTATTTTATGATTTTATTAGGCATATGAATATAAATTTATATATTTAAAATTTTTAAATATAATATATAAGTTTTAAAGAAAATAGGCACATTAAATTTCTAGATTTGTTTTCAGAAAGTTTTTTACTATCTGAGATAAACTTGCAAACTTTTTACATATAAAGGATGGTATAATTTTTATTCAAAGAACCATTAAAGCTTTCAGTTTAAGGAGATATTGTGTTTATATTGCAAAATAGATGAACGATTGCATTTGGAGTTAATAACTGTCCCGAACGTAGCTAAGAAAAAAATACTAAAGGAAAAATTTTAGTGATTTGACTGATGGAAAATATAAAGCGAAGAATTTCCATTCCATTTGATTATTTGATTATAAAATGTCTTTATTTTTAAAAGTCGAAATTTCAGAAGGCATTTAGGTATTTCAATATATTTCAATTATTTAGTCAAAAGGGTAAAACGTAAACTTAAATTTAATTTTAGAGTAGAAAAAAAAATAAGTGTCGAAGTAATAAAAATACATAAAATGGCAAATTAGAGATTCTAAAAGCATTAAAATAATTTTTTTGCGTTTTTATTAGAGACTTGCCCTATTGTCATGAAAGGGTGAAAACACCAAGGAAAAAATGAGTCTTGCGAATGACTGCGAATTCCGTTTCTTTGATGGAATTCTACTTGGAGAATCTATAAATTAAAATTAAACTTATGATTAATTTTTCAAAGCTTAAAAATAAGTTCCAATTTCAACAATTTCGATAGAAGGTTTCATTTTATTTTTGACCAAAAGCAATTTCCGAACCGTCTAATCAGAAGTGAAACTTTGTTTTAACTTTTAATCTTGAACATCTCACTGAGAACTTTTGAGCATTGTTTAAATCAAAAATTAGCTCAGCATCTATATAGAATAAGATAGATTTAAACTAATTCTTTAGAAAAAATTGAACAAATTTCATTTGTTCCACTGAAATGATTTTTTATGTTTATATCTGAAAATTTTTATATAATTATCGGCAAGAATGTAAGTTGAAAAATAAAAAACCTCTTGGAATATCTAGAACAAGACATATTACTATTTAAATGAGTTAAGAGTAACTAATTTGAAAAATATAATTTCGATGCTAATTTAATAGTTCTACGGGTTGTTGTGCTTACTTATATACACTACTGTTCTTCACTTATACTTTTTATTGTATTACTACTATTTTTTTTACCATTTTACTGCATTTTCAGCTTTATTTTTGCTTTATTTTTTCACACGGGCCATATATATTTCATTTTTACTTCACTTTTATAATTTTACTCATTTTAATTTGTTTATTTATAAATTTATTTTATTTACTGTAATTTTAATTTTTTTTACTAATGTTTTATTTATTTATTTACAATAAGCATTAAAAACCTTTGGATACAGAATAAAGCATTTTAAATGAAAGATGACAATTTAATTTAAATAATGCACAATGGACGGATAAGATTTTCATATAAATTTTCACCTTATATGTAGATTTCTATCTATACAATTAAATTCAATCTGTGAGATTGAAAATAAAATTAAACTCGGAACAAACATTTTCCTTCTTTAAAGCACTAGGAAAGCTTGAAATCAATCCTCAATTCTCGTTATGCGAGAGCGCCCATGATAAATATTTAAGCATGTTTGCATTCCATGCCTAATTGAATTTGCAATCAATAATCAAAATCTAAATTAAGTAAACTTCTACCACCAATATTCATTAATAATTCCCAAGTTCCTGGTTTCTAATTCAATAAGCATGACAAACTCTAATACTATTGTTTAGTTTACATATGTAGATACTCCAGCTATTTTCTAGAATCTTCGAAATACTGATTAACGTAGCTAATTTCCTATTCTTCTTATTGAAGTCGTACACTTTTCTTTCGTCTTTGTAACTACTTAAATACAAGATAAGAAAGATGCAATTTTGAAATGACATAATACAAGAGTATTTACGAGTTTACATTCGAGTGGAATACTAATGTCGATAAATGGCGCGAAATCGTTTCCTCTAACTTTTCATTTTGAAACAAATAAGAATGAATAAATATTGCTTCATTTCGCTTTATTCATTTATTTTTTCGACGTAATTCATTATTCATTTTTGATGCTTGCAAAAATTTGATTCTGAAAGCGTTTGAAGACGATTGAAGCTCAAAGAATATTATCATTCTGTAGTAGTAAGGAAACATATCTTATGCAGAATCATTGTAGTTTTCAATCATTGTATTTTAGAAAACAATTTACCGTTAGAATATTTTACGAAATATAATTTAAATGCTCTTATATTAAAACATTTTTTATTATTTCATTTATTATAATTTCCTGTAAAATCATAATATTTATAACACATTAATTTTTAAATTGTGCATGGTCAGGCTTTTAAAGATGATTAAATATTTATACGAAATGTTTATAGAATTTACGATAAAATTATATTTTACCATTTCGAATAGCTACATCTATAATTATTGTATTAATTTAATTAAAGTTATATTGAATTTAATTTAATTTCAATTAAAATTTTAAATATGTTTGGTTAAATAGAAATAAAAGCTTACAATCTTCTTTAACGGAGGTTAAAAATCTATTAATCTAAGGCAACGTGTATTATGTATTTATGTACAGATCATAATTTACAAATTCAAAGAAAGTATTTTATAATTATAAATGCTCATGAACTAGTTCCAACACAGATTTCTCGCATTTTTGGCGCGCTTTACTTTGAATTGAATTTGAATTTGCTGTCATAAATCATACCTATTCACTTCGGAATGATATGCAGAAAATGATGGAAAGTAATATTTTCATATTCTGGTTCAAATATACAAGTATCTTAAA
The DNA here is from genome assembly GCA_026543865.1 of Argiope aurantia. NCBI lineage: Eukaryota > Metazoa > Arthropoda > Arachnida > Araneae > Araneidae > Argiope > Argiope aurantia. Next base: position 16,640 of record JAPMOR010111124.1, on the reverse strand, counting down.
ACAATGGTTTTCCTGTTAGTTCAGAACGGGACGCAATTTACAGTTTCAAATAATATCATGTCGGGAAAATAGAAATATATAAAAAAGTTATTATAAGAAAAATATAATTAATTGAAACATCCGGTTCTATAAAGTCGTTCGTAAAAATCCTGTTCTATAAAATCGTTCCTAAAAAAGCCGCGGTGGCCTGGTGGCAAAGTCTCGGTTTCGAAACTGGAGGGTTTAAGGTTAGAAGCTGATTTCACCGAATAACCGCCGTGTAAGCGTATCTGTTGCATGTTAAATCCGTCGAGATCAAACTTTCTCCCGCTAGTAGAAGTAACGAGAAGGGGTGTCAGCTCAAGCATCGTACTCGTCATCTGATCGCGGTCCAAAATTACAAGGTCTCTCCCAAAATAGCTCTAGTATTGCTTTAAAAACAGGACGTTAATATAACTGAACTGAACTTGGAAAATTTGAAACACACTATTAAAGAAAATTTAGAAACATAAACATTTTTTTAAAAAACAAAAATGATGACTAGGATATAAATTTTGGAAAAGTTTCGATAAATACTAATAAAATGTATTTAAAAGATTTAATCTTATACAAAGCGTCAGTCATATTATTTAAAATACTGTCAGTAATATCAGATTAATCGATATGCTTTGAGAATTAGAAAAAGAGAGTTGAACAAACTAACAATTTCTATAAAACGCTTTACTATTTTTTAAGAATCTATTTGGAGCATATTCTAATTCCATATATGCATTTCAAACAAATAATTTCTGAACTAACGATAGAAAATCGCAAGTTTTGCATCAAAAGAAATATCCAATGTTTCTATTCAGATGAATTTTTGAATGAAATGCTCCTTGATGAATTTAAATTTTATAGAAGTTTTTTTTAACTCTTCTATTATATTTATTTCTCTAATTTTTGCAAGTCAGAAAAATGTCCTTTAAATCAGAAAAAAAATGTTGCTGGCTTTTAATTTATAGCTAATATTTCAATTTTCAGAAAACGATTTTTCAAAATTATCTGTTGAAAAACATGTTTGTTTTCTGACTATTTAAAGTTATTTTGCTATCATATTTGGAATATGACACAGGTAGTAAAAACATGCCTTTCCACTTTATTTTGAAAGGTTAAAATGAATTTTATTTTGAAATTTTAAGAAAGCTTTTCAATGGGATTCATATAATTTTGTATTCCATGCATTTCTAGGTTAATTTTCAAACGAAGAAAGTATTACGATGCAAGGGATTTTCCGATTTAAGAATTTCTGTTATTAGATAAGAAAAAGGAATTTCATAAAAAAAGGGAGAATCTGTCATGGGTTGTATAGAATGAAAGAAATAAATCAGTCCAGTGTTGTGATGAAATAATAATTGTGGAATGCCGATTCATTTTTGTATTTTGAAATCGCGATAATCGTTTAAATTCAAAACTTTAATAGCATGAAATTGTAATTTAAGCATGTTCACACTCAGCTTTCATGACATTGATGAATATCCAATTGAATACCTATTTATAGAATTGGAAATTTTATTTAAAATTCAATTTAAAAAAAAACTTGTACTACTAAAATTATTAAAAATATTTTATGCCTTGATCAATTACAAAAACGACACGACACGCGGAGTATTCATTTGAAGGGATTTAAAATTTCAAAAAAATGTAGGTATTCTATTTCTATTATTAATTTATTTACAATAATTTTTCACTAATAGTAATAGAATATAAAAATTCCAAAAAGAGAGAATTATTTGTTATCAGTATTTCTTTTATCTGATGTAGATCTATTAGTATTTCTATGCGTAAAAAGTTACTCATAATTAAAATTGAAAACAAAATTATACTTTTCTTTTATAGACAAAAAAAAAGAGAATTAAATTAGATTGCCAAACATATCTAGAATTTTTGATGACTTTAATCATTTATGAGCTTACTGTTTAATCATTCTTAGAATCAAATCACTTATTGTAAGTCGTTATTTTGCTCAAATGTTTTACCGTAAGTAATGTGTCGCTGAGATATTTTGTTTTCAAAGGCATATTCTAAAGTTATCACAGATATTTCAAACATTAATTGAGGTCCTTTTAATGAAAAATAACAGTCAATAGGCGCCTCATTTCAACTAGGCGTCTCATGCAATTTTAAATATGCATTGTAATTCCTAATTATGTGAAAATATTTCTCAAAGGTAATTCAATCCTTAAGACTATCTGATATTTCAAAAAATGTTACGCAACTTTTTAACAATTAAAGTTATTATATACATGTATGGATTGTAATTTTTCTGTTAAGTATGATAACAAATCAATAAAAAATTGATGTGAACACCCCAGAACGTTTATTTTTGTTTTGAATATACTTCATTTAATTTTTCAGTAAGTACTTACTAAATATTTTACTTAACTTTCTATGTTATTCATTTCAAAAATTTAATTCAGCAACTAGTTAATTAAAGCTTAATTAACTAGAAAGCATCCTGAGAATTAAAACTTAAACAAAGTCTATCATTAGGACAAGTTAGCAGTTTGAAGAAACGGTGTTCATGGACTAATTTATAATCCCTAAATATTATTTCCAATTAGTTTATGAAAGACCTAAACTCAGCAGAAAATAGGTACATTTTTTTAAAAATCATGTTTGTGCACTTAAGGCTGGAATTCTGTAATAGAGATTCTATATATTTATTCTTCCAATTACAGAAAAGTTAGCAATTAAATTAAATGAAAAAAAATGTTCAGGTATGCTTTTGAAAAATTGAGCATAGGGAAAGTCATGAATATTCCTTTAAAGACAGAAACAAAGCAAAGTTACCGTCACCACAGTTTTACAAGTCCAATAAATTAAATTTCGTAATATAACCAAACCCAAAAGGAAGGAATTCATAATGGCTAAAGAAGGAGTCGGCTTCTTTTTCCGAAATTCTTTACGATATCCGATTTCCAAAAGATTTGAGATAAATATTCTTTAAATAACTATAATGCGGAAATTCTGTGGACTATTCACCGTCATTCCAGCAAGGTGTGACGTTATTCTGAGGATACGCCCTAGAGCAATGTTTTAATGATCATTTTCTAAGCGCTCTAATCGATTAAATCCGATTTCAAAGAATGTATTTCATCTCTTTATTGCTTTTGAAAAGTATTCTGTGGAGAATTTTTAAATAATTTTAAATTAGGGCTTATTTATGAAAGCAAATGCAATCTTAGAAATTTATTGCATAATATTAATCATTAATGGTGATAGCTGTTTCCAAATTTCACTAATTATATTTTTCAATTAAGATGATGGAAATCGAAATTGGGTCTAGATAAATAAATAAGTCGTCTGCTTTAAACGTGGAAGTATTAATAGAAAAGAATATAGTATATTAAAAGCTCTTAAGGAATGGGAGTTAAACTATAACGTAGGAGTGAAAATTTCATAATATTAGATTAGAATATAATTTTAGGAATTCGTATAATAAGATATTTAAAGCTTCACTAATATTGAGTGAGAAAAGGAATTTTTCATTTACTTTCTTGTATATGAAGTATATAAAGAAAGTGATATAATAATTTTAAAAAAAATTGAAACTTGAGATTTAACTAATGTTCACATTTCAAACTTCCATGAATCCAAAAAGCACAGTTTTGGAATCGATTTTACTTTTTGTCTTCGAACACGACAATTCAAATATGTTCGAAGCTTAATGGATGAAATTCAGTATAAAGCCTTTTACACTAAAATTTCATTGCTATCAAATTTTCAGCAAAATCTAAACCAAAGAAATTTGTCTATCCGTCCGAGTGACTATAAAATGCAAAGAACTAGTAGATTAAAATTTGTCATATATATTTTTAATCTAATGTATCCGTGTTAAATTTCAAAGAAAACCATCAAGAGTTTCACTACCTGACATATCTGTACATTCACATACTTGCTACAATTCAAAAGCGTTGCAAACTAAGATTTTAAAAAAAATGTTATTTGATCCTGCAATTAAAGTTTTTTTGCAATAATTATTCAATCGTCCTACCAAAGGTAATCTAAAATGCATACTCTTTTCCTTTACTGTACTGTGAAAGATAAAAAGTACATGTACGAGTTTCTGAAAATAAAAATCTGAGTACTCCTGTAGTTCACGGTATTTCCCAAGATCTATAAATTTTAAGGGAAATGGACAGATCATAATAACTTTTTAGAGAGTTAAGATAAACTCCACTAATTATTGTAAAGAAATCAAATGAATGTAAATAACTCTGTTGATTTTTTTAAAAAAAAATCGAATCCTTTTTCCAACTTAAATTTTTTAGATAATTTTTGTCTCGGTGTATATATATAATATGTAGTGTGTGTGTGTAGTAAATAAAGAAATCGCGACACTGGAATTAAGGGGGAAAAGTGCAAATGAATAGATAAATTCAATAGAACAGCAACTGAGAAAATAATATATATACATAAAAGTAAAAATACTGAAATGTGGAGACGAAAAGCGTGGAACTGCTATTTCAGAAACAATATAATGCATAACCTTGCCAACAACAATAGATTAATTCAACAAATACAGATACATACTAAATAGAAGATAGTATAAATATTACTATAGCAGATATCTATAAATCTCTACTAATAATAAATGAGTATGTGTATGTATATGTATGTGCTTGTGCTCGCATATTGGCGCTCTCTTATCACGGATACATTTTGAAGAGTGATAATGTGCATTTCAGAGAGATTATTAGAAATTTAAATTAAAATTTAGCAAGATTTTTTATATTTTAAGTAATAATTATAGAAATATTAGTTGACACGACAAACGTTTTTCTGCCTTATAAATTAATTCTATTGAATATTTTGGTTGTTAACGAATGCATTGTAAGTGTGTGGGGGTGGGATCTATGACAGAAAGAGGAATGGAGAGCTATAGACGATGATCGCCGATAAAAACAAAAAAACACCAACCATTCATTTTCTCAATACAATGTATTTCATTAACGTAACGAACATATACATTGTTTGTTCTCTTAAAAGTTAAACGTAAAGTGAAAAAAGTAATATATTTTTTGTCCTAATGTATAAAAATGGAAAAAAGAAAATCAATATTCATTTAGAAGAGCAATTGAGTGTACGATATTTTTTCTCAGTCCGTCTTTAGCCAACACAAATAAGCTCGATACTTTTCCCACGCGAGAACATGCCACGTGTGAAAAACATGGTGTGCCCAAATCTAAGCCGCAAACAGACATTGTTTGGCCTTGCAACTTATTGATTATCACTGCGAATGCGAATCTAATAGGAAAGTGAACGCGTTTGAATTCGATTGGTACGTCTGTGAGAATCATTGGAATTCGTGGCAGTAAAGCATTTTCTACTCGGCATTTGCCGTTCAAAATGCGGAAATTCAAACTAAGATAAGTCACCCCTTGACGAATTTAGTTCCAAATTTGTTACATGTCTAAAGATGCTAAATTTGAGTATCAAAATTTATTTATCTATCTCATTATATGTTTTTGCTATCGTGTTCATTTGTTCATGAACATCTAGCAGACAGACTTCATCTGAAAAGATTTCGTTCAAAATTTGATAGAAATCTTAATATTCAGTGATTTGTTAAGACCATATACAATCTAGTTCAAAGCGTCCGAATTTTTGATGTCAAGAATATTTACTCTTTCAATGCTTCGTATACCAGAAAATAAAAAATATAAGGCTATTAAAATAATCAGAGTTTGAAGTATAAAGATTCTTCCTTGAAAGAATTCTAAAATAATATATTAGAAATCTAACTGAAATTTAAGACAGCCAATATTCTCGATTAACCAGCAAGTCTCAACAAGCAGTTGAAAGAATAAAAATGTGTTAACTTTTTAGCAATCAATCAATCATTCAATTGTATTCAGTAGGATTTAAAGTAGAGTTATAATTTTTTAGATTTCTCTTGAATTTGAAAAACCTTTCAGAAACTAAATAATAACCATCTTATTCATTGAAGGTTCTAGAAGAATGATTATAATAAAAAGCATTATACTTCTTTGTTAAACTAGAATGTACCATATGTTTTAATTTTTATAAACAAAAAACTTTCAACTGAGAAGCTGTATTTTTTATATGTTTTGAAAATTTTAATGTAAAAATTATTTTTCCCCTTGCACGGTAAGAGTTGTCGTTTTAATTTTTCTTTTCAAACAGCTGGTGGAAATTTCAATTAAAAAATTCACCGCAGCGTTAAAATCGATATAAAAAGATGGAAAAAAATATATGGCTTGAAGAGACATGATTTAGTTTACGAAAAAATAAAAAATAAAAATATTTTGGCGACTTACCAATTATGTTTAAGTTTCCCCGCAGTTTTTGAAAACTTGAATATTTCATTAATTTCAATCACTTCCACTACATTTTGTGAAATTGATATTCACGATTCCTTGCAGCATATTCATATTTAAAAAGTTTCTTAATACGTTAATTTAAAATTTTTGAATTATTTTTTTTAATTATTTTGACGAAATAAGAATTTTATATGTAAAATTTAATTTGAACTTTTTTTATATGGACTTGAAACCTTTTTTAAAAAAATTGTTTCTTGCTAATATTTATATATGATTGACTTTCACTTTCATACATTAATCACGAAATATTCTTTGGCGTGAATTTAGCATTTTTGCTGAATCTATCATGTGACCCTTGGCGATTCATCCCTGAAATGTGGTTAAACGCATTCAAAAATAAAATTTAGTATTTAGATAAGTTTTTCCTAATCAGTTGAGACTAAATTTTGACAAAAACAAACAAACTTGTAATCATAATATACCTTACCAAATTTGATATATTGAAGCCATTGCTTTTCTGAGTTACCACGTTGACATATTTCTAAAAGACAGACGAACAATCCCTTGTCGGATATGGCTCAAAATTTAATAGTTGTCTACACTATATATGCTAAATCCCCGTGTCAAATTTTATCTAACTTGCTATCTTTGTCTTGTACTTATCGTGTTCAATTATTTTCAACAGCAGATAGACTTCATTTAAACAAATTTAACTCAAAATGTGATAGATATCTGCAAATTTATTATATTATTGTAAAGGCAGTATACCATATTTCATTCATTCTAACACAAAATCGGTTTGAGCTATATTTCTCACATATAGACAGACATTTTTGAAAATGTGTTTGTAAACTCAAGGAAATCTTAAAAGTAGAGTTTTTCAAAATCTCGAGTTCAAATTTTTTGGCGATTACAATACGTTTTCTATACTTCATAAGTGAAAAGAAATAAATATATATGTTTTCGCAATTATATTCCCTTCTCTTCAGATGCAATCGATTATGAAAAGTAAATTTTCAAGTAAATATTACAGAAGAGCTTCAAGTGGGCAGACTTCATACATAATTTCGTAATAAAAGAAAGTTTGATTATTCTGAAATTAATCTAGCAAGACTATCTATTGGGAGAGGTGATATTCTATTTTTTGATGATTCAAAATAAAGAGTAAATAATTTCAAAGTCAATAGTCTTCATGAAGAATTAATTTTCAGGCTCTGAAAAATTTCATTTATAAATTTCTTTAAAGATCGTCTCAAACATGTGGATTCGTTTCTTAAAGAAAAATATTGGCAACTTTGTTCTCTCCACTTTTTCTATTCTAATTTTGGAAGAATATTTTGTCTCTCCTGTATATATCCACAATAAGGGTCATTTTGTATTTAGCTTAGTAGTTCGAAAGCACATTATTAATTTTGAATTGCATAGTTTTATTCAATTGGATCAATAATTGAACTAATTTGATATAATGACAAAACTTTTTCATATTACATCAAAGACAAATAAAACTGCTGAGTTCTCAAGTTCAAATGCAGAAGAATAGACAGATTGACAGAAGTCGACCCGAGAACGAATTTGATTCAAAATTTTATTAGATTCAAAAAAAGTGTATGATAAAATTTATTCATCTTGTTTTGCCTTTTTTAAATTATTGTTTTCTTGTTTACTGGGATGAATAAAAAAAAAATTCATATCATACATTGCCAAATTTGGCAGAAATGGACAATTTTAAAGTAAAAATCACATGATATATTTCATTTTAGCTTTTTCTATTTATGTTCTTCATTCACTGGCTATCAAAAGTCAGTTTTAATTTCTTTCACTGTAACAGAAATTTAAAAGTGGAGATTTTATAAAATCTTGAAATTGAATATTTTAAAGAATACGATGATTTATCTTTATAGAAATGGCCAATATTGTGGAAATATTTCAGAAAAATTATATTTTGGGGATTTAATAACTCGCTACAACATTAGTGTTTGCAGCAAAACCTTAATGCTTATATAATTTTAAGGATAATTCGACCAAGAATCTAATTTTATTATAGTTAAGTATTATTATATTTTGCTATTGTGAAATAACCACTTAATTTAGATAAATAACATGTTAAATTGTTAACATGTTATTAATTTAAACTAAATCTCTACACTTTAGATGTCAAACCTTGTGCCACACCTTGTTTCTCCAATCCTTTATCTTTTGTAATTATTATCGTGTGAATTTTGAATTTGTAATTGTCTTGTGAATGGACTTCATAATCGACAAATGTGGATCTCTGGCTAGATATCTACAAATATGGGACAAAGTAAATTTATCAAATTTCCCAGACATAGTGATAATTATGTGTGTTTTTAAACCTCAGGGATGTTTGAAATGTAAAAATTCATCAAAATATAGAATTGTAATTTTAAGTAAAAAAAAAATAATTAAAAAAAAAGCAAAGAAACAATTTTCTTTCCTTGTGTTGAAAATTTCTAATTCATTTTCAAAGTGGTTACTCGAACACTTTCGATTGCTGCTTTCCCTTTTTAATGAAGTTCCGAATAATAAATTAAGTTCAAATTAATGAATATATAAAATGAATGTTATATGAATATACTAAAATGTGAATTATAATTTAGAATATTATATTTGCTTGACCTTTTTCAAACATTTGATTTCACTTCGATTTTTCCGCCTTTCCACGTCCCTGTCCCTTTTTTATTGAAGCAATATTTCAGTCCACACTTTCTGCTAAGCACTGCTGTTAGCTTATTCATCCTTCTCACACCTTTCTTGTGTTATCGCTTCTTTCTTTCATAAAAAAACCGTTCACTTCTTTATTTATCATGGCATTTCGGTTTTTCAATTGTCTTTCATCCCACCGAACATACAGCATTGGTTTATTGTTTATCTTTCAAAGTGGGTTCGACATTTAGTGTTAAATCATCGTATAAGCCCTACTGGTTTTGAGGTATTTATTTCATTTTCTTTCAGTGAGAGGGTTTGAAATTTTGCCAAAATTTCTGCTAATGATTCTGCTAAATCAGCAAAATGTTATCACTCTGAGAAATATAAACTGATTTCCAGTTCTTATTTCTTGTATTCAGAATTTATGGCAAAAATTTTAAGACCTCAGTACAGCAAAAAATTTATATTGGAATGCAGGACTCAAATAGCGCTTTCAGGCAAACGCACATTAAAAAAAGGAAACGTATAACTGCTTTGACAAATTGGCTTCTACAGCAATAATTTAAAAAAATCTCAATTTTGATATTTTTCACAGTGATTGGGGGATTGACGTTTACTTTAAATCACATGTTTTACATAGGATTACTTTGTCTTTGTTTCACAAACAATGGAGCGTATCAAAGGAAGCATATCGTCGCTCATACCACAAAAAAGTCGTATATTAAAATATTATTCGGCTGGAACCATCTAGGTGTATCCATTTATCTTGCCAATGGATGCCAAGTCGCCAATGTCAAAATGCAAAATGACTGCCAAGATATATGATCTACAGAGCAAACACATATATCAAGATACGAAAATAAAAAGGATGAATTTTCTAATAAAAGGGAAATACTTTAAAAATATTAGTTGCAAATGTTTAATTATTTTCACTTTATTGTATTTTTTATTTTGTCATCTCGCATTTTAATTTTTGTAACTTGGCATCCTCTGAAGATATGAAGAGGTACTGGATATTTAATAAACAGCCTTTCATACTGTGAGCAACAATATATTAAGTATTTAACTAGATATTGCTAATAATAATGACGTCTTTTAGCAGTGATATGTAAATTGCTTCTCTATAGCAGTGCTAATAATAATGACACCTTTGAACAGGGATATAGAATAATTGATGCACTGTTTCAAACAGCTAGCTTATAACGATATACGCATTTAATGGAAGTCTCTTTCGGGATCCGATGGATTAATTGTTGTTTATCTGTCTACTGGCTGCAAATATTTCTCAACAAGTCGATCCTTAGTTTCTTATTTGTGAGGATATCCAAAAGCTCTAATTTCTGAGGCTTTATTTAACTACGTTGAAGTCAGTATCATTAGAATCTTCACAGCGTCTGTTCTTGAACTGCATCTTTAAAACAGTCTTTCAACCGCTTAAAACCGTCGAGACGCTGCCAGACATGCAGCATAATTAACAGACTCCGTTTTGAGTAAGAGAGGTAGCGATCTGATAAAGACGCGATTTCAATGAAATAAAAAAATAAAAGCATTTTCTAAAGAAACTGAGTTATTCATTAATAAAAATAAATGAAATTTCCTTTACATACAGAGCAACTCGTTCGCCGCCCCCCCCCCTCTTCTTTTTTATCATCCTTCTCCAGAACATATAAATAAACTGGAATAATAAAAATAAATAAATACAAATAATAAAAATAAGCTTAGGGACATAAGAATATGTTATGAATCAGTGGTCATGTAAATCTTAATGTAAAAAAGAAAAAAATAATAAATTAAATCCTGTTATGCCTGTATTTGTCCTTTATTTACGATCTTATCAACCTGTTTGGGGACGAAAACTACAGAAATAAAATTAAGAAAAGAAAAAAAAACCAATCATTTAAAGCAAAATAAATTTAATCAGTTAATGCTCGTTAATCGTGATGTTTCACGACGAGTCAGTGTACGTCTTCATGGACCGGTGTTTTCCTTGCAAATGATATGAATGTTTTACCTTTATTTATATTACTCCTGCTCTTGATGAGACATTCCCTCTCTCCCCACTAGAAGCGGGTTGAGCAATTGTAACACTCAGACCCTCTATATATTTCCCCACTCTTATGGGTGAACTATGTAATTAAATATTGCACGTGTCAGAAGTAATGTTTGTAAACACTTCTAATGCTGTTAATAAATCTCCTCGGTGTGGCAGGACTAATCCTGTGACTTCAAATGTGCTAAGGTGACCATCGATCTCCCCCCTTCTGCTATATTTCAGTAAATAGGGGTTGCTCGAGAATTTATTCTAAATAAGTCAAAAAGGTAATTCGTAATTTAGATTTTGGTGTATTACCTACTGATAGCTGTAGGTTATCTCAATTACGCATCTGTTTCAGATACCAAGAAGAATCTGACTCTCTAAAATTCTGTTTGATGCCCCTTTTTACTTTCTCGTGTACGTAGTCAAGAGAAAGTATGGTAACCGCCAAAAAATTCGAACTCGAGGTTATGATGAATTTCCCTTTTTAGACCTCACTGATATCGTAAAAGACAAAACAACTCAAAAATGCTTTGAACTAAACGGTGGAAATTTGGTAATTCGGTCTTTTAACCAAATTTGCAGATTTCTGTCAAATTTGAGTAAAATCTGTTCAAAGGTGTCCGAATATAAGTTAACACGTAACTACAGAATGAACCTAGCTAGCTAAGTAAAATTCGGTTTTCAGATTTAACATCTTAGCCACATCACAAGATTTAACCCTCTTAGATTTAATATCTGAGCCAAATCCAACCATGGGTTGACCGTCTGTACTTTCAGAAACATGTAAGAGTGATAATTCAAAAGACAGCAACTTAAATATATCAAATTGAATATGTGATATTACGACTACGAGTACAGTTTTGTGTCAAATTTTTGTTCTAATTGCTTGACAAAAACGTATCTAACACACAAATTCGATTTTGGCATAATATTTACGCGTGCCAAAGATTAACCACCAAGTAACTCGCCAAGGATGACACGATAGGTTCAGTGAAAATGCCAAATTCTCGCCAAAAGGTCATATTTTGTAACTATTATCCGCCAATGCCATGTAAGTATATATTGTAAAGGTAAAGGTGTATTTGGGATAACACGTTTATTGGAGAGTATACGAGAAAGGTTTGAGGAGACAACTCCTGATGGTTTAAAATTTCGATTGGTTTGTTGGTACGATCTTAATTTCAGGATCGGAGGATCGTTTCTTTGAGATATGATCCATTGATGTCTGCTTCGTCAGTTGGATCGATCTTCACTCATTCGAGCTTCATTGTACAAGTATTAGACTTAAACATACTATTCCAAACAAATGATAAAAATCTAAAAAAATTATGAAAATGTAAATTTTAGCTCAAAAGAATGTCTTTAAAGAAACAATTGGCTTAAGAAATAGACAAAAAAAATCCTCTCAGTAAATTAGGAGGCAAAGGTAGATTCATTATTATCTAAATTATATTTTCAAATCTCCTTCAATACTTAGGAAAAAATAAAGAAACTTTTCATATTGAAATAATCATAGATAATGGCTTTATTGGAATCACAATGTTTAGCATATATTGCATAATAAGCATTTCTGCATAAATCTGTATTGCTCTATATAAATAAATAATAGCAAACAAACACTTTCAAAAGAACTAAAGCACACGCAGTTTCTGAAATTTTCGAAACCTGGCCGTTTATACTAAATGTTGTCAATAAATATTTCTGTTCTTTATTTTGATTTTATTAATTTTCGTGAGGCTATTAAACTTTATTCCAGAAATTTAGGAAAAAATGTAAGTGTAGAAGCTTTTTTTTATTTAATGAAATAGGGTGTAAAGTAGATCATATTAAAAATGGTCAAATCTGGTGACTGAAAATAAATTTTAGCCCTTAAGTTCTAAGTAATTGCAGCTATTGAAAAATGTGTAATAAAAATTGGTTTAACGCAAAGAGACATTGATTCGTCTAATTTGATTGATTTTTCTATCTTCAATCTGATTAAGTTATGGGCAAATGGAATTTTCACACACACCACCATTTTTACCCGGAATCTTTTCCACTAGATAACCATCATCCAAAATTTTTACTCTCCTTGCAATATATTCCAAGAAGGTTAAAATCCAATCAAAATTACTCCAGTTTTCATGTTATATATAACTTTTGAGCGGCAGGAAGTTTTTAGTTCTAGGCATCTGCAGAAGTGAAGGGTGAAGATCTGCAGAATTTTTCAAAAGCTATGCCATGATAACCAATGCTGTAGGTAGTTTTCCTATAAGGAATCCACTAAAAATCAGTGAAATATATGCAACGTGAAAATGCTGATGACATTTAAAAATCTAGAAACATTGAGTTCACGATATTTTCTGACCTCATTTCAATTGTTTAATGAAGGTGAACAACAGCAAATAAATTTAAATAAGATTATAAAAAAAAACCATCGTTCTCAGGTAAAATGTAGTTGATAGTAAAATAACAAAATCTTACGTTACAAAAATTGAGCACCATTCACGAGAGACGTATTTCGGTTAACTTGAAATCCAGCTTTTGCAGTAGAAGAAAAATCACACATTTATCCTGTCATAATAGAGTCTTCAATAAGATAAAAAAACATTTCTTGGAAAATTTGCTATATTTTATTTGAAATTGGAGTGTGTGAAATCTGATTCAAGTCGTCACTCTCATATATTAGTGCGCAAGTAGAGTCTATAAAATGTGGGATACAACGCAAATCTAGGGTTTGAAATTTAAATATTTAGTATATACTTTAGATATTTACTAAACTTACTTTAACATTTACTAAATAGAATATTTAAATATACTTTATGTAAAAAATTGCGCCCATCAAGCAAATCAAATCTAATTTTCAGAGAAATAAATAAGTAATTTATGTATTATTTATAAATATTTTAAATTATATTTAATTTCAGATATTTTATTCCAATAAATTATAATTTAAAATTTTTTAACATCTTCCTTGTTTTATTTCAAACTCGGTTTTTACAAAAATTTTGAATGGTTGATAATCTTGATATAATAAATGTGGATAAATTTTAATAAAAAAATCAAGAAAATAGGAGGGAGCACCTGTTCTAGTACTACTTTCTTAACAATTTTTATATGAAACATAGTTTTCATGAGCAAGAAATAGGAATGCCCTTGAGAAAGTGACCTTACCAGATATATCGTCACGTTTTTTTTATAATACTATGAAATAGGCAGAAAAGAAATCTCAGATTCCCCATGAGACGGGGTTATATGTCGGCTGGTATGTCTTCGAATATTTTCTTTATGGTTAAATGTCACAAAAAAATTATTTCCTCACCTAGAACAGGACTTTCATCTAGTAAGAAACAAGAAACTTATATCCGTTAACTATGAACAAATAGAAAGGAAAGCTTATAGCTTTAGTCGATTTCTTTTTTCTCCCCTGAAAAAAATATATAACAGTAATTTTATTGCATTCACTGTTGAGTTGGTTAACCAAAATTAGCCTCTAATTTTGGACTCTGATTTGTTATCGGATAAGGAGGGGGAGAGAAAAGATTTAACATTGGTTTTTCACGTTTAAATAAATAGTTTTGAACCTTAGTGGAAAATAGTGCATTATAGTTTTCAATAAATCAGCCGAAAATAATAAGATCAGGAATAAATTTAAAATAAGTGAAAATTTGGTATGCATTATATATATAATTTTTTAAATTTGTTTATAAGTTTTGAAATTGCATTTAAGTATGTGCTATGTGGAGGGAAATACCTAATAAAATTTTCGGGTCAAAATCTGTATTTTTTTTTAAATTCGAATTTACTGAGAAAATAGGGTAATCAAAAAGTGTCCCTTTTAATCAGTCGGAATACCGAAGAACGGAAAATAGAATTCCAATATATGAAAATTATTATATAATTTCATATCCTGTCGTAATGATCAATTTTTAAAGAAGTAGTAAAAATTAAATTTGAAAAAAAAATCTTATTTTCTGGCAATTGATGTTTGAAAAACATTAAAAAGGAATATCGAGTATAACGGTCATCGAGAAATGAATTTAGGCTTAATCATTGAGACATCATGCTAACTTCAAATTTCATTTTCACCACAATTTTTTGAAAAATTTTTTGAGATTGCAATACAATATTTTTGGAATAGGATATTTTTTTATTTTCTCAACTAAAGAAAAACATTAAAGAAAGTACTTAAGGTATTTTTCGACGACAATGCTTCCTTTATCAAAGTCAAATTTTTCAAAAAAAAAAAAAATTGCTGGTATTGTTCTCTAATTTTTATCATTCGTTTCGTTCTATATGTCATATACTTAAGTAGAATTTTAGAAATTGGAATCAAAAAAATGAAAAACATTTTCGTATTTTAACATTTAACTAGCATTACTTTTATTACATTGGCTTAGATTACTTGCTTACATTACATAGGTACATCACATATGTATTTGTAATATCTACAACCTTATAATTTTTATTTCCCTACTGAATTTAATGTACGATTTTATTTAAATGCAAAAAAAAAACAGATTTGGAACTTTCATTTCTTTTCTACCTATTATATTGTAACATCTCCAAGTACAAATTAGAGGCTAGTTTTGAATAGCCAACACAATAACAAGTCAATAAAATTACTGACATATATTCTTTCAACATTTCGCTACTTTTCATGATAATTTGATTAAACTATTATAAATCGAAGATAGTTTTATAAAATAATTTCATTTTCAGATATTTTGAAGAAGAATTTCCTAATGTTTCTTTTATCTAAATTTTTTTTTAAAAAAATGTATTTTAATCATAAGAGGTAAAACACTTTCATTTTTAAGCAAGCTCGTCATATTATTTTAAACAGTGCGATTTTTTGATAAATTCGGTGACAAATAAAGAATTATAATAATATGATTAAACAAGCCTTAAAGAAATTATAAACAAAAAATTATGCATTTAAATGCATTTGAATAAACCTTTTAAACAAAAATTATGCATAAAAATTATTTACATAGGCGCAAATACAAAAAATTCATGAGAAATGAAATGTGGTTGACTTTTTTTGGACATTTATAAACATGCTAAGTACTCAAGTTTTTATACTGTGCACTAAAGTTGGACCATCCATTATATCTTATGCCTCTAGTTGTCTTAAACTAATAGAATAATTTAATTACTTTCCAGTTAGTTGAAGCTGATAATGTCTTCTAAATTCAGTCTAATTGAATTTAATTTTAACATTATAATCCTATTTAGAGTGCACAAAATTATCTTGCTGAGCCTCGAAATGCGATTATGAAGTATGACGGAAATAACGAAGCATCAGCTGCCAAATCATCCTTTAAATTTCCACTGAACGCCACACCACAAGGTAGAACGCTAAACTGTCGATGGCAGTTTGACTTGCACCTAACGGACTGATGTAGTCAGCGAAAACTGCGATTTTCCAATTCCACGCCAAAACTTTACATTTAATCTGTGGCTCACAGATTGAATTTAAGTTTCCTGAATAAGGGTTAATAACAACTCCTGGACTGCGGATGAATAAAAATATCAATTAATTAATCCGTGTAATTTAGATAATTCGCAGTAATGATTAAAATTATCAAACTATACTCAATACTGATATTACAGTAGACAACGAATTTAGTTATACATGAAATTATAGCACG
>JAPMOR010111123.1:0-42405 GCA_026543865.1 Argiope aurantia | reverse complement strand
CCCTACCTAATTAAATGTATGATAGGGATAAATTAAAGTTTCATTAAAGCTTCAGAATGATATTTACATCAAATAAATACACCCCCCCCCCTCCTCCTTGAAAACACACGTTGGAATATGGATTTTCCGTAACAATATCCAGGATTCCTGAAATGAAAATGTCAACAAAAAAAAAATATGCGTCGAAGAATGTAAGGAATTTCAATATCCTGAAAACAAAGAAGGAAAATTGCTATATTTTAGGTATGTGTATTATTTTATAAGAATGAGAGAAATATTTCATCAATGAAATAACTTTGTTCAGCATTGCGTTTTGTTATGCTACACTGCACAAAATCTGTCTGCCTTAAGGTATTGATAAAAAGAAAGACGGTTCAACAAAGAGCACTTTACAAATTTATCATAACTTAATGCTTCAACCATCTGGAACGTAAACGGTTATATTAATGAGTCTCTTCTTGAAAGGCTTGACTATGGAAAGTTGTTTTTCGATTATTAGCCTAAAACAGGCTAAAACGTAGAATAACCTGAAAATTGCCCTATGACCGACTCCGACGTAAAAGATCATCAGATGTTTCTTTTTTTATGTTAAGGATCATTATTAGACGATTCATAAGCCAGACATTCGGCAATCAATGAGCTTAAATGCTATTGAGACGTTGCTTAATATTTCCTGTTCTATGCATTTTCAGATTATTTCTTCATAGTTCTCAAATCATTACTTTCGGTGTCATAATGGAAATCTCGATTTTTGATTCGGATGACCATAATTTCGAGATCTTTTTCTTTGAAGTATTTGACCTGAAATGACGAAAGTTAATATGCTATACTTATTCTGACTTCTCTCTTTTTGTGTGTATGTGGTGTGTAATTTTAGAAAGGAGTAGGATGACTGTCTGTTTCGCTGTCGTCTTCACCATTTGGCCAGGATTTGGAATTTATAAATCCTTTCCGAAAATTGCGGTCTTTGAGCTCGAAAAGGGAACTTCAGATGAAATAAACTAAAATAAACAATTTGACTTCAGAAATTCATAATCAAAAGTAATGAACAAATAATTGAATAATGTTTCTTCTATTTCAAATTCGCATTAATAAAATGTCATTAATGAAAAGTATATAAACTTAAATTAGTAGTTTTCCTTATTTATTCAAAAATCCATTTATTATCTTTCAATAAAAGTACATTAAAATTTATTTTTCAGTCAATTCTTTTCTTAATGCAACCCTAAGGCTAATTTAACTTAAAGAAACCAAACATGCACAAAGTTTGAGCAATCGAATTTTTTTGTGTTTATTTAAACTAAAATAAAATCATTTCAATCGCCGTTCCAATTTATAATTTATGAAAGCCTAATAATAAGAAAGCATATAAAACTGAACTGCAATAATTTCATCAAATACTATTTGGCTGATTTGATGTTTCTTGAAATAGAAGAAAGGAAATTAAAAAAAAAATATCATCATTTAGATTATTTGTATCCAATTTTACGATATCGGAAATCAATTTGATCTTTTGCAATTTTCTGAAATATGTAAATCGCAATTAAAATTCGAATTGAGATGGGATTTAAATTTTGTTATGGCAATATGATTCAATTCTATTTACATAAGTAGAGAAATTATATTCATTTTATATCATATTCAAAATAACTATGATAACTTGAAGGCTTTGCATTTTATGCATTAATCAAGTTTCAGAAATACGTTTTTGGTATTTGAATCTAAATAATAGAAAAAGTAAAAATATCTAGGGTACATTCCAATGTTCTTATAAATATTTATTGTATATAAATTATGTTGGCTATTTTTTACAAAATAACTTGCTCAAACAGATAATTTTCGATTTGAAAAATCACTCTAAGGATTCAGTATATTAAATTATGTAAATTATTATTATTTTACTAAGCATTTGAAAATGGGTAAGCCGAAAAATGTTTTGAATCTGAATTGAAACAACCAAAAAATGTATCTGGGGTATTAGGCTTGCGTTATAAAAACTTCTTCAAATTCGTTATGGGAAAAAGTTACAATAAAGGCATAGTTTAATTTTATAGGAATACTCTTTAAACTACTAAATTTATATTTAGAATGTTTTTTGGAACAAACTATCTTCGTCTACTATCATACTTTTCATATAATATCTTAATAGAACACAATGCAATAATCTTATTTTGTAATTCAAATTTCCATTAATCTGTTTGCATGTTTTTCTATTAACAATTTTCAGCTCTGTCATTAACAAAAGTAAGTTTCATTTTAAATTACTGAAAGTTAATCATTAAATATATGCATCATATATAATTAAATGTACTGTTTGTTGAGTAAAAACTTAATATAGTAACATCTAAATATCCGTTTATTTCTTCCACTTAGAAGCAGAATCCAGCGGTACTTAACACAATATATCATACGCTGACAAGCCCACTCCAAACTTATCCTAAAGTAACATTTTAAACATTAATCTTTTTCAAAAATTGTTAAGAAACCGAATTTTTTGGAACTCTTATGCAATGCACTTTTAGATATATTTCTCTAAGAAGTACTAGTTGTTTCCCTATTGACTTTGCTTTTCGAAAAATTTGTTGAAATTTCTCTTGTATTACATTTTTATTTCTTTTATAGAAGG
This sequence comes from Argiope aurantia, assembly GCA_026543865.1. Classification (NCBI taxonomy): domain Eukaryota; kingdom Metazoa; phylum Arthropoda; class Arachnida; order Araneae; family Araneidae; genus Argiope; species Argiope aurantia. Next base: position 39,779 of record JAPMOR010111123.1, on the reverse strand, counting down.
ATTTATGTTAAATTTCTTGATGACTTTTATTTTGTTGCATTTATATTCTGTTTTTGTATGGTTTATAGAATCTTGAAAGCATAAAAGAAAGTTTTATATTTCTTTTAACTATTTTTATTCGTAGAACTTATAGATAAAAATAGCTCAATTGTTATGATATATTAATATTATCTGTTTATGGTATTTTAAATCAGCGCTCATGAACAAGATGTAAATTTTAATCATGAATTAATTTCTTACACGACAGAGATAGAACATTGACTCTCAAAGGGAAAAATGCTCTAGTAACATAAATAAGTATAATTTAGATTGTTTGATTCAATAAATGAAATTTCGAAACAATTATTATTTCTAAATTTTTATATAGTTCCTTAATCCTATTTGATGCATTTAGAAAAATACTTTTGACATTAAGAAAAAAATGTTCCATGCTAATGAATAATTAGTTATCCTTTTGGTAACAATTATTAATTCATTACTTATTTTAATGGCAATTTCGTAGAAGTTGATCTTTCTTGGAGGTTTCTTGAACCATAATTCAAAGTTTCATAACTTGGTCAATTTTGGTCGCAGAAGAACTTTTTCTTGTTTAAACAGTTTATTCTTCCTAATATTTTAACAAATATAATTGAAAAGCGCTACTTTAATAGATTAGATTTCGTAACTATTTTTATAATTGTTTCTACTGAGTCTTAAAACTTAAATTCACCTTATATTTCTAATTCATTTTTTTAGTTCGTTGTATATACTTATCACTAACAATTTAGGAATTGTTTTCTAGATCATAAGAGTATATCTTAGATGTTTTTCAGAAGAATTTGTCACCATAATGTGTAATTTTTAGTCTAAGTGAATGAAATTTTTACCTTATTTTATTATGATATCAAATAATGCTACATTTACATACACGTTCTGAGTCATTTATAATATTTCCATAACATCAAGCAATATAATATTTTAGATGTTCTCAAATTAACTTAGTTTTCATATTTTTTTCCAATTTTAACTTTAATTCTGTGGAACTTTAGGTTTAAAAGATGGCATTTTATTTACTTCGTAAAATCTTCTATTGTAGTATAAATTAATTATAAATTTTTAAAAAAGTATGCAAATGACCATAAGAAAATACTTGTTGGACAGAAAATATTAAATTCTTACTAAATTTTACTCATTCTTGTTAATAACGTTTAGTGAACTCATAATGATTAAAACGATATCAGTTTTCGTCAAACTCTTGCTAAACGTTGCAAATTTGACACATAATGACCTTTATGACGATTTCAAATCGTGTGAAATATTTTCTTTTCTTTTCTTCTCTATCATTAATGTTATTATCACGACTTATAATAAAGATGAATGTGTGTATCTGTTGACGCTCGACAGACTAGACCATTTGATCTAAAGCTACAAAATTTGGCACTCATACTATATATTGAACTGTGGGAATGTATACCTCGAAACTATTTGCATGAAATTTTAACTAAAAGCTTAATTTTAAAAATAAAATAAATCATTTGACGTTTTTCGCGATGATGTTTAATTTCCGATCAATTGTTTTAGTCGTATAATTTTTTTTTCTATATTTTATCAACTCTTAAAAAATATTTAAACATTTTTTCCAACAAGAATATAAAGGTGCATAAGAACTCTCATAAAAATATTAAATGTTCCACGAATGATAAAACAAAAACATAAGAAATCTGGGAGAACACCCAAGTTATTGACAAAAATAATTATTAAAATTACTGATACTTTTTGTTTTTGTTTTACAATCCGAATTGCTACAGATATTAATTTAGAAATAATGAAACTTGCTAAATAGAGAAATTGAGCTTCTGTCCTTAAAATAAATAATCTTTAGCAATGAAGATTTCAGGAAACAAGCAATGTATTTATTTAATTTTGAGAAGAATCTGTAAATACTTTTATATTTAAAATGTGATGTAAATTATTAGCTTGAAAAAAATGCTAAATGTTACAATGTATTAGGCTAAAAATTAGGTTACATTGTTAAAAGATTGGAAATTACAGAGTGATTCCATTTTTATGAATTTTAAGTGAGCTGAAAGTAAAATGCGAAATAAATAATTAGATAATGTAAGACTTCTGAAATATCATGAACACCTATCTATAGTATGAATACCTATAGTAGTACACCTATCAAAATGTGAAGTTTAACACTTTGATGGACCTTACAACATTGGTGACAGTGCCTGCTGAGACACTATTAAATTTCATACATTGCCTATTGACATAGCGTCAGAACGCATTATAAAAAAATATTGATATGACAGAACAGATTAAACCGTTTTCGTTGTAAGGCGTTCTGTCACAGTTTATGTCATTTTCATGAGCCTGAAGCCTGAGGACGTTACTTTCCATCAACGTGTTAAAAACATTTTGCTGAAGACACATTTAATTGAAATTTTGAGCTACCATTAATCTCGCAGAACAACTGGTTGCCAAAGGCAGCTAATTTATAATAAATTGCAAAAATACAAAAGGAAATCTAGAGAATTTCAATCATATTGATAATTTAGTCAAATTTATTAAATAATTAGAAGTTTAAGTAAATATAAATATTTGAAAGTAATTCTAGCAATCGACGCAACAATATTTATATCTTCCCTATAAATCAATAATAATAGAAATTTATTTATGTATAATGATTTAAAAATTTCTTGATAGCCACTTAAGATTTAGATATCGAAAGTTATACTCGTATTGCTTGATGTGATATAATTTGAGATCATGCATAGAGCTTTCAGTTAAAGAATGAAAACTCATTTATAAATTGACATTGGAAATATTCATTCTCTAAATGTATTTTTAAGCACTAAACTGTTTACTAAATGTGTATCTGATGTAATGTATTTTTCAGTCAATCTTTTTACATGGTGAATTGGTGTTAAAATTGAATTCATATTTTATTTACACTTTTTTTATATCGAATATTGTTAAGGAAAAATCAGATTGGTGGGTGTATGAATCCTGCAGGTTCAATAACGGATAAAAGCACTTTATTCTACACGAAAACGCGAGATCACATTAACAAAACACAGCCGGAGTATACAAAAGATAATGTTTTCAGTGAACAGTAGGCTACAAGCAGGTAGAAACTTGATTATTAGCAACTATATCAGCACAAAGCATGCACTCCCTTGAGCACAATTCAACTGATTTTCACTACATAACTTACTCTTCAGCGTTGTCCCTCCTCTGTTTAGTTTCCGATTCATGACACATGATCTTCTTAAATAAACGACTTAATTCGATTTCAAATTAAGATATCACTAAGATTTTTGCAGCTCCGTAATCAACGATTTTGTCACCAAATTATCTCCACATTTGTCGAAAATAACAAGATAAATAATAGCACTACTTATCGCAAAGCACAGCCATTTTTTAGCATGGTTGATTTATTCACTATACATTAATACATCAAAAGATTAAATTTCACTATCAAATTAAAATATTCTATTGCATGTAATTGTTCATTTCTAAATATAATATTTTAATCTTTGAAAAAAAAACCCATTTCTCAGTATATTTAAAAGTATGTATCAATTTTATGTATATTATTTTTGAATATATATTTCTTCATAACTTTGATCTTTCCTGAGAGGTAACATCTTTCTGGTAAATAAACCATTCTACTAATTCAAAATATAATATAGAATGGGTTTTTAAATCATTTAAAATCTACTATATATAAGAAAAATTATTATTGTTATTACTTTATTAAAACTCAAATATATTTTTAACTAAATGAATTTGAGTTTTAATAAAGAATTATTTCTTTTATTAGTTTCAGATACTTATTTATAATATCATAGTTTTCTTCAATTTTTAATCAGTTTGTATCAGGAAAGATAGAAATATAGAAAACTTTCAAAGATATACCTTCAAAAAATTGTCAAACATTTTTGTAATTGTTGATCGTTTGAATAATTTTCCAATTATAATAAAACAAAAATATATAAATAGAAGTCAAAATAATATCCATCAAAATTAATGGATACAATTTTGATCTTTATTTTAATGTCACAATATATATAAAATTTCATTCTTTATAAGGCTATTAATCCTATAACAAATATCTGAAACAAAAATCGATATTTACAAAACTATTCATTTCATGAAAATAAATACTCCATTACATTTAATACCCAGAATACTAAATGATGTCCAAATTCAGAAACCACTTAAAAGGTATACCGATTATTAGTTTTCATAAATATTCCCAGAAATAGTTCACGAATTGCTTGAAGCGACAGGAAATTTGCACATGATGTATTCGATGAAGTGCTGAATGAACTGGTAGAAGACAAAATATGTAATTTGCCCATGGGTACATCATTTCAAACAGGGCATTGTCATGTGATGTATTCATGAATAAGCCCTTGAGTATTTTCGAAAGGGTATTGAAATTTCGTTTCTGTATAAATTGAACCTTTCTTTTCAACAATGTATTGTGTTGAAATTTAAATAATGTTAAATGTTCCATAGGTCAGTTTTAAAATTACTTAATATTGTCAGAAATAAAAAAAATATTTCAAGATCGAAATAAATATAATATTGTGTATTGATATACTTTAAAATTTCGTTAATTGAGGTTAAAAAAGTGAATGATTAAAAATTCTTGTTTTAAAGAAAAGTAATATACTTTATCTTGAAAGCATTAATTCTTCGCTAATAAAAAATAGATGTTTGGCCACTTCGTATTGAGCAGCATCAAAAATATATTCAAATAAATATAATGACGATATTTATTAAAAGATATTGTTAAAATGCATCTTTTATTATTGTGTTACAAAGTAATTTTTTTGTAAATAATATCTATTATGATTTATAATTTATAATTATATTTAATAATTATTTATCAAACTTAAATAATTTATTTTTCACATTCACTACCAAATGCCTCTTGAATGGAATGCAAAAGTAATTAAAATAACCAATCAACCAATAATTAAATCTTGAAAATATTAATGTAATGTATTTTCAAAGAAAATAAAAAATTGCTTAGTAAAATATCATTTAGCATAGCTAGCATCTTTACAGACATGAAATAGGACAAGTTAAATAAAAGTGTGTACAAAATAATCAAAAAATCTTATAACTTTAAAGGAGCAATTCTTATTTATAAATTTATTTCGTGTATCTCGGAAACGACTCTAACGATTTGGATCAAAATATATATTTCGGTAAGGTTTTCTTTTTAAGTTTATCTATATAGATGACTTTCTTCAAAAAACGCAATTTTACACAGACACAAAAAGAACCTTTTTTTATGACTTATTATTAGAACCTTTTTTTCTCAATCCGCTCTCATGCTGACAATGTCATATAATGCCATCTCGTAAATTTTTGAGGTACTTGCATTGTTGCTATAGGATGATATCCTACTGGAACCTCAAAATTTCTGAGATGACTTTATATGACATTTTCCGAATACGAATACGTTTGGCTCACATTCAATAGCAGCAATGCAATTATTGTGTTAAAGCAATCAACTTGTGAAAGTAACATTACCGAATTTGGGTGTTTGATATGTTTTTCTTTGGTTAAACCACACGGTTTACCTATATTTTGTATTTGTGCACTTTGCAATGCAATTAGACTTGTGCACCTTACAACATGGAGGAAACCTTTACGCAGCCAAAGCTCATCTCAAGAAAATATCGAAGAAAATCTTCCCAACCAGTGTTTCTGAATTTCGCTATAACATTACAAAAAAAAACATCCCAGTGAAGTTATCTTTCCCAAGTACTATTGATATAAAAAGAATGAGCTAAAATAATATAAATCAACATGGGAAGTAAAATAAGAAAAGGGAAGGTAGCAAATAATTACTTTAATTATTTTTGCTTGGTTTCGAAACCACATTTTCATATTAATTAAGCCATGCACCCTGATTTTTTTCCCTGAAAAAAAAATTCACATATGATTTAGCACATATGATTCCAAAGCATCTCCTGTTTGGGTCATGCGAATTATTAGTGCAATCAATCATTCAACTAAACGATTTTTCTTTCTATCGGCGCAACTAATCAGCGGAGGTTTTGAATTTCATTTTATATATTATATTCCATTGTACTCTCAGCTACATATTAGAAGCATTTCCATTCCATTCACTTGTTTTTAAAATTTTTACCCACAAATGTTAGGAACAAACTTTCAACCATTTTAGAATTTTTTTCTTCAAAGTCACCATGGGCTTCCAATAACGTACCTCAACGCATTATTAGTGATCCAATTTGTACCTCGATACCTCTCCATTGGTACACTCAGATGGTAGGTTTAGCGTTAAATCTAAATTAAAAGTTAAGGTTACTCAATTAATACCTTCACACCTCTCCATTGGCACACTCAGATGGCAGGTGTTAAATTAAAAATGCAATTAATTTTAAAATCCTTATCTATAAAAATGAGAAGTTTTAACTATTTATATATAACTATTATAAAGTATATAACTATTTTTCAAAAGATTTCTGTTCGCATGAAGAAAGGGGGATTACTCGAGTGTCCAGTGTCTGGTCGCCTACTAAGCTGCAGAGCTAAAGCACCTCTCAAATTTATTTTTAAAAGTTATATTTTACTTTTAACTTTTTAGTGTACGACTTTTACATAAAATATTGTAATCGTCAAAATATTTGCACAGGAGAGAATCGTGAATTCGAAAAAAAAATTTTGGAATTATGTCTGTCTGTGAAAACGATAACTCAAAACTTCTCTCAGTTAGACGAATGAAATTTGGTATACAGTATCTATTCCAAATATTTAGATCTCTATTACATTTTAAACGAAATTCATTCAGAGGAAATTTAACTTACCTGTTATTTGAATATGTGTCAACATCATAATTATAAAATAAAGGAAACCAGATGAATAGAATTTAATATGCAAATTGAACATCTAAATTGCCGTTATGTATCAGATCTGGAACCAAATCCATCAACGGGTTGGCCATCTGTCGATGTGTACTTTCATAAGCATGTAAGTGTGGTTACTTAAAAACACAATAACCTTAAAATATTCAATACTATCCGCCTTTGGCGACCAGCCAGTTCGCCAATTTTAATGCTCGTTAAAATTTTAATAATTAAATATTTTATGTAATTCCTACTTTAATAGCTTCTTCATCAAAAAATTTTAAATCTTTAAATTTTGATAGCCAAATAATTCACTCAAATTATTATAAAGGCCTTCAGTCATAATGTAATACGTATGCTATTTTAATACAATACTATTTTTTACTGAAACAAAGCATTTTTTTATAATATGATTACTGAAAACAGAGTCACTGAGCATTTAAACCTTATAGGCACTAAAGAATATCTTTCTTAATTTATGTAATATCTCAAGAATTTGCCAACAAAATTTTCTCAGATTCACCATGAAAGATCGAATAATTAACAATGTTTAATTTTAAATGCAACAATCACTAAGAAAATAAGCAGAATAGTTTAAAATAATCGGCCAAAAACAGGTTAAAAAACTACTTAAAAAACGATGTACTTAAAACTATAAGCATATTCAAACAATATATAACTAACATAAATACAATTTAATTACAAAAGCACACAATTACCCTAAAAATAATTTAAATCAAGTCCGCATCCGCTGAAAATAGTTGTCAACAATTAGAACACAATGCGCATACGTTAATTTTCAACGCCAGTTATGGTAACGCAAATGCATGAATTTTTCTGCGCCAGTTGGGGTAACGCTATGCAGATTTGAAATTTTTAATTTCCTTTATTCTGTTTTATTTTAATTCAAAAGTACTTCAGAATGAATCTGAAAGATCGATTAATTAACAATGTTTAATTTTAAATGCACCAAACGTTAAGAAAATAAACAGAATCGTTTGAAATAATCAGTCGAAAAATGTTAAGACTATCCTCATTAGCGTGGGGAAAAAAATCTGAATCCTTACTCATTTGGCGTTGGAGAAATGAGAATTTTTTTGGTGGAAAAGTTAGTTTTTAATTAATAATTAAAATTCTATTTAAAAATTCAAAAGAAGGGACCCCAGGTGCACATTCCGGACCTCCAAGGTATGCATGCACCAAATTTAGTAGTTGTAGGTCAAACGGTCTGGGCAGTAGAGTGCCAACACACACACACACACATTAAGCTTTATATAAATATAGATGATATGCAATTTTCTTACTGCAATTATTATTTAAGTCATATTTTGGTGTTAATCGGAAGGAAAACCAGGCCAAAAGGCACATTCGGATTTCTTGTACTTTTGTATTGTTGGCATCTCAACGATTAATCACCTAAGATCACTCCCTATTAAGCTATTTCCTGACTATTGACAGTCATTAGCACATAAGGTTAATAGCACACAAGTACATTTATTAGAATTATGCAAAAAATTGACGGAACCACTTATGCTGATTTATCGAATTTTCTTTTTATTCCACTCTATGAATTAAATAATTTTACTTACGTTTACACTCTAAACGATTGATAATCAATGAAATTAGAAAAATTGCACTAGAAAAGGCTAAAGATGAGAGAAGGCTCAGAAAACAAGAGAAACGTAATAGAGGCTATTCATCGATCAGCCCATGAAAGCTCACTCGACACTACACTACGCCTGTAAGTGATTGACTAATTTGAAAATCAAAAGCAATTGTTTCTATCTTTGAATTTAGAATAAAATGGGCAGATGATCTCTTTCTTTTTCCCTAATAAAACATCGCCTTAGTGTTTTCAATTTTTTATTAACTCATAATTTCGATTCCGATTAATTTTACCTCAATATAATTTCATTTGATTCACTGAAACTTCATTTACTTTTATTAGAGATTACCCTTCAAAAAATCTGTGGATAGTTTTCTAAAATGTTATTCAGATAACTTTAATAACTTTTCAGATAACTTAATCGTCTTTGCTTCAAACTCGTAGACTTCTAAGAAATTTCGAACGAAATGTATTAGAGGAAATATGTCCAGATAATCGAAAATAATCGAAGCTAATATTTGGCAAACGAATAGAGATAGACGGATAAAATTTGGTACATATATTTAATATCTAAATCGTAGATATGCATTAAATTTGAAACCAAGTCTGGTGCTGGCCGTCTGTTACTCAGTAATTTTATATGCATATAAACACGAATAACTTAAAACGACTGAGAGATAAATATATAAAATAGGGTATGTGAATTTGTAACTACATTTGTAATCCGATTTTTGTTCAAGTTGGATTAGGGGGAAAAAAACTTCCGATATACATGTTCGATTTTCTGATGATTGTGTATTAATCGCATTTCAGTGATTAATAAATGAAAATAGACGCTAATAGGCACATTCGTAAATATTTTCTGCCACTGTCAAGCGATTAAAAACACACGAACACGTTTCGAGAAAACCATCAAATGCTTCTTTATTCCAAATTGCAAGCTCAGTGGGGTATTAAAACTAACAATAAACTATAAAGGCAGACAGAATTGTTAACCCGTTTAAGCATTGGGCACACTATATTCACACATATCCACTTGTTAGATGAACAACCACCTCTATGTTCTCAATGTAACTTGCAAATATCTGTCCAACATATAATATCAGAATGTCCAAATTTCAATGCTCAGAGTTTGCTATTTTTTCAAAACGCCAACATTCCACTACCTTTATTATTTGGCAAGACACCACATACTAAAATTCTTGAATTTTTAAAATCTATCAAATTTTATGCATCCATATAAACTTTGTTGTTTTTAAGTACATTTATACACTATCCGTTTTTAATTATTAGACATTGATATGATTTTAACCCTGATGTGGCGCAGCATAGTCAACCCCATAGCTCTTCCGCCAGAAAAATCCACACAAATCCATACAAAATTGGGCAAACCAAACCGCTATAAGTCTCAGAAAATCAAATAATAATAATATTCTTTTCCAGAAAAATAAAGTTTTCATTAAATTGTAAAAGTTTTTTCTTGGCAAAATGGATGGTAATGGACAAACCAGACAAACAATTTCTTTATCTTGCTTCATTTGTGTATACCATTTATGTGAATTAAAAATATTGAAAAAACTCTATGCCATAAATACGAAATTATTTGTTCTCTCTATATATTCTCAAATACTACTGCTAATCCTTCGAGACGTCTGAATATTTTTGCTAGATAAAAACGTGGAATACAAGAAAGATTAAAATTCTATTACCTTTAAGTATATCTGTTTATAGAATTTCAGTCGTAGGAAATGTTTCATCATAAACACAAAGTAATATGTATTAAAATTTTCTCTGTATGACTTTTCACGGAAAAATGAATTTTGAATTGACTATTTATAGAAAAATTTGAAATCTTTCAACCAACATTTTACAAACGAAATTAAATTATTGTTTAAAATGTATTGATGAAATAAAAATATTTCATTTGAATGTTTACTAACTGAATATAATTTTCATGCGTGATTCTTAGAACTATAAATTTGGCTTTCCTTGGAAAAATGATGTTGGTTATTCGTAGAAACGTTTAAGAGCTTCTAATTAAAGGTACACAAACAAAAGTCAATCATCATTTAAATTCTACTACTGGAATAAGATTATTGCATTAGAATGTTTAAAGACTGAACTGAATTTTCATATGTGATTCTTCGAATTATAATCCCTCCTCTTGGAATTCTTGACATTTGCTTGATTAATGGCACGAAAAGTTATTAGATGTAAGATTTATTGGCTCGAAAATGATTTTCTCGCCTAACCAATGTGTATGGTGCATTAGAACTACATTGAATCAGAGCTGGTTTCTTCTTAAGATTTTTTTTTACACTGCTATCAAAGTTTTACGGTAGATTAGAAAAATGGAAAAAAGTTTTTTTAAGTGAATTTAAAGGTGAGTACTCTTTCGGTGCTCATTCCAGAATTTTCTACAATTAGAAATTTCAACAATCTTTATAAATTGCCTTTATTTTATTTCTCTATTTCGTTATTTTTTGCTATTAGCATATTTTTTTTCTATTAATACAAATTTGACTGTGACGAATAATAAATCAGTGAATAAACATTTTCACAAATATCTAACCAATAATAGTCAGTCGAGGTATAAACACAATGCTCGTTTTAACATTTTACATAAAAGAAAGATAAAAAACATCATACAACGTCAAGGAAACTCCACCTCTTCACATCAATATACTAATTTTGCTGTTTTGTGTACACACATTACGGAATCTTTCGGCGTCTGTTGGTCTATAGTTTCATTCAGATGATTGTACATTAACCTTAATCTAGGAATTAATCAAAGAAAATAGACACTAATTGTCTCTTTCATAACTATTTCTCGTCAGTGTCAAGCGGCTTATAACACACATGCACCTTTATTAGAGAGTGAACGAAAATGTTTCGGGACAACCACTCCCGCTAGTTAATTGTAAGTAAATCGAGTAATTAGAATATTCTTTCCCAAAGTAATAAAATTTTCCTTAATTTGTTAATTATTCCTTGAAAAATGGATGTTATTTGCCATATCAGACAAACAATTTCTTTATCTTTCTTCATTTCTGCATATCGCTTATGTGAGCTAAATATATGAAAAGAACAATAAGTATTAAAAACGTATTAAATGTAGTTATTTGTTCGCTATATATTTACTCAAGTACTGCTGCTATTCTGGCGAGATGACTGAATATTTTTGCTAGATAAAAACGTGTAATACAAGAAAGATTAGAATGCAATTTCCTTTAAGTGTATCTGTTTATAAAATTTCAGTTGTAGGAAATATGTCATAACAAACATAAAGTAATATATTTCAAAGTCATCCCTGTATGTCTTTTCTCGGTAAAAGGAAGCTTGAATTGACTATTTATAGAAAATTTGAAAACCACCAACCAACATTTTGTAAGCAAAATTCAATTACTGTTTAAAATGTATTGATAGAATAAAAATATTTCATTTGAATGTTTATTAACTAAATGGAATTTCCATGCTTGATTCTTAGAAATATATATTTGTCTTTTCTTGGAGAAAAAATGTTTGTTACTCGTAGAAAAGTTTAGGATCTTCTAACTAAAAGTACAAAAACGAAAATAAATCACTTTTTAAATTCTACTCTGGAATAAGATTATTTCACAGAATGCTTAAAGACTGAAATGAATTTTTATTTTTTATTCGTAGAATTATATCTCTTCATAGAATTGTTAAAATGTGCTTAATTAATCGCACGAAAAGTTGTTATATGTAAGATTTATTAGATCAAAAAGGATTTTCTGGACCGATTTATGTGAATGGTGTATTAGAATTACATTGAAACAGAGCTAGTTTTATCTTAAGAACTTTTTCCACTGGTATCAAAGTTATTCGGTAGTTGAGAAAAAGGAAAAAATATTTTTAAGTGAGTTTAAATGGAAAAATAAACAACCATTAATCTTTATACTTTTTTGGTGTTCATCCAAGAATTTTCTACAATTAAAAAATTTGAAATATATTTATAAAGGATCTTTATTATCATCTGAGAACATGCGGCTGTTTGGTTAGGGGGTTTTGAAGCTCGAAATCGCGTAAGCAATGAATAAAGCATAGATAGACATTTTCATCATCACCTTTCAATCGCATATATTTTTTATCTGCTTTTGCCAGCATTGCATTGTCATTATGTATGCTTCTTTGAAAACAGATGCGTTTTTAAAAAGTTGACGTAGAAGTATGACATCATAACTGTTATTTCATCTAAGAATCAGTCGAGGGCCAAAAATTTGTTTGCCAGCTAGAAAAATTGAAAATGAAAGTTTAAAAAAGTTGTCATTATATAGAGAGAGAGAGGGATAGAGACCGTTAGAGTAGTTTCTTGATTATTTCAAACCGATTTAAACTGGTTAATGATTTAAATAAATTAAGACAAATAATTATTTTAAAAAATAATAATGTTCTCACATGATAACTTGAAATTTGCAAACATAGATTTCATTTAATTTTTTTTTTTTGCTACCAGTATATATTTTTTTTATTAATACAAAATTTAGTGTGGCTAATAATAAATCAATAAATAAAAATTTTCACAATTATCTAACCGAAAATATTCAATTGAGTTTAAAACATTAGTTTTACATAAAAGAAAAATAAAAACAGAACACAGAAATCACATCAAGGATTCTCTTTTACATTAATACACCACCTTCGCTGTTTTGCGTACACACATAACGTCGTTTCGGATGTGATTTTGTGATTGCAATTGCAGTTCTAGGTTAAATTTTGATGATGATTCGATCAGAAAAAATACACATTCTGATTATTGTGTATTGACCGTAATCCAGGAATTAATCAACGAAAATAGACCTAATTGGCTCTTTCATAACTATTTCTCAACAGTGTGAAGCTGCTGATAACACACATGAACATTTCTTAGAGAGTAAGCGAAAAAGTTTTATGGTGACCACTCCCGCTTTTTAGCTATCGGGAAATCGAATAATTAAAATATTCCTTTCAAAAATTATACAATTTTCATTAAATTGTAATTCTTTCTTCAAAAATGGATGTTATTTTCCACACCAGACAAACAATTTCTTAATCTTTATTTGTGTATATCGCTAATGTGAACTAAATATATTAAAAGAACAATGCGTATTAAAAACATATTAAATGTAGTTATTTGTTCCCTATATAACTTCTCAAATACTGATGCTATTCTGGCGAGACGATTGAATATTTTTGGTAGATAAAAACGTGGAACACAAGAAAGATTAAAATTCAATTGTTGTTAAGTGTATTTGTTTGTAGAATTTCAGTCGTAGGAAATATTTCATCACAAACATAAAGTAATATGGTTCAAAATCATTCCTGGATGTCTTCTCAGAAAACTGGAGCTTGAATTGACTATTTATAGAAAATTCTGAAAGCCTCCAACCAACATTCACAAACGAAATTCCACTACTCTTCAAAATAAATTGATGGAATAAAAATATTTCGTTTGAATGCTTATAACGAAATAGAATATTCGTGTATGATTCTTAGAACTTTACATTGGTCTTTTATTGGAAAAAATATGTTGGTGGTTAGTAGAAAATTTTAGGAGTTCTAATCAAGGCTAGGAAAATGAAAATAAATCATCATTTAAATTCTACTACTGGAATAAGATTATATCATTAGAATGTTAAAAGATTGAACTGAATAATATGTGATTCTTCGAATTATAATCCCTCCTCTTGGGATTCTTGACGTGTGCTTAATTAATGGAACGAAAAATTGTTATAGTTATCGACTCAAAGTGGATTTAATGTGAAAAGTACATTAGGAATACTTTCAAACAAAGCTAATGTTATCTTAAAATATATTTATTTATTTTATTTTTTGCACTGAGTTTTTGACCATTTCTTTGATATATTTTTTAAAAAATATAAAAAAAATTTTTATGTGATCTTAAATGGAAAAAGCAAACAATCATTAGTCTTTATATCTTTTCTATGTCATCCAATATTTTTCTATAATTACAGAATTTCAAACAATTTTAAATATCCTCTCTAATTTTTTTTATTTCATTTTTTTTTATTTTTTTTGCTACCAGCATTAGTTTTTTCCCCTATTAATTCAAAATTTACTGTGGCGAATAATAATTAAATAACACTTCGCACAATTATCTAACATAGAAGAGTCTGTGGAAATTAAAACACGTTGTTTGTTTAAAAATTTTCATAAAACAAAAACTAAACATCATACATATTAACACGTGAAGGATTCGTCACCATATCAATACTAACTATGCTGTTTTACGTACACACATTGCTATGTTTTATTTTTTTAATTCAAGAAACAAGCAAAATTATTTCTGGGGAAGGGTGAAGTTGAACATGCTCTTGCTTCGTCTCATAACTGAAATTTTAAACAAATACATCATAGGCATTTCCACTTCATAGTTACGTAACCCTTTTATATTAATAAACTGTCTTGGTTATTTTCTGTAATCATAATTTGGTGATTATTTTACTTAATCAATTTAACAAAAATATTAAAAGTTTGTAGTAGGGTGCTAGAAAGTTGAATGTACAAAATTCTTTACACAGTTTTACTAATCATTTGAAAGGTTAAAAGGTGGGAAACGTGTCATTTCTATCACCTTTTCATTTGCATTGTTTCGACAATTTTGACTTGGGTCCAGATATGACGCTAAATGTTTGTTTGGAAAATGCGAAGGCTTAGCGGAGCTTGGATTTGGAGATAAGGAATAATTTCAAGAAAATTCTGTATGTCACTTCGCCAAATTATAAATCATGGCGATTGCTCTAAAACTGTTGCAAAACGCTAATTTAATTATTGAACTGAAAAACTCTAATGAAGCTTAATGAACTCTACTATTTTTATTGTATAGTACATGCTCTACTGGAATTAAGTTTCGAGATGTATAAATTTAAATCTTCACACATTTGAACTTTAAGTGCTTGTTTATTTTTACAGCCCTCCGGTTTACTTTTTAATATTTTGAAGTTACGTCCAGATTGTCAATCTGAATTATAATTAAAATACCTATTTGTTTCGGGGACAAATGGGTATTTTAATTATAATTCAGATTGACAAAGATAAACAAGTATAGAATCTGAGACATTTTATTGGAAAAATAATCGATAAATTAAATTAATTCAAAGATATCTGTTTTATTCTACCTCTTTTTCAAAAGAAAAAGGGCTTTAAGAGTAACAATATGCTTTGATCAGCCAAGTAATACTTAATTAAGCATTCTATATTTTCAAGGCAATCATTTTTTGTCTTTAAACATTTTGTTAAATGATTAGGCTATGTTTGGAATATTTACTCTTGTTTAAAAGGATTATAAAAATATTTTGTAACTAGGATTTAGACAGATCAAAAGATGGCTGGAGGCTATTCGTCCTATATAAATATCATTAAATCAGTTATTTTAAAAAATACTAACACTTTGGGAGTTATGCAAACAAGGCTCCTGTTCTGCTTGGAAATTTGAAAAAAAAAGTTATTGATAAGAAGGTAAAAAAAAAAAAAAGATATTTCTTATATCGAAGCCAGACGCATTGTTAAGTCTCAAACTCCACCTTCAGAAGTCAGCTATGCATCTGTAATGAATTAAACTCTCGGAACCACAATTACTCAGATCTTATCTGCAGTCCTACCATCCGACTCTGCTCGATTTAAAACATGGTTCAAACCTTCGGAGATATGCCCTAGATATGACGAATCTTTTATAGCAGCATTCAATGCCAGTACGTGTAGAGAGAAAATCCATCAATCCACTGTCTCAGAATCTAATGTAAGTTCACCTGATTGTTCTGGTTTTAAAAAAGTTAATAACAGGAAAAAGTTCAAAAAAGACTATAGGATTAATAAAGATAATAAAAAACTAAATAATAATAAAATATCGAAACATTATAAAACCTCGCAGCTTTCAGAATCTCACAAAATGAATTTGGATAAAAAAAAACAGAGTACAAAGTTTCTTAAAACTTTACCTAGAAAGCTTTCCATTTCCACCTCCGCATATCAGTTCTGGAACGAATGATGTAACAGGTGAGGATTTGATTACAAACTCTCCAGCCCTTGTTTGTTCTGCTGATTCTCAGCCTGAAATATTAGTTGTTCTCCCTTCGGGAAAATCCCGCGATCCATTACCTCAGGTATTGATATTGATGTAAAAATGTGTTCTAGTGCATCGAAAGAATATGAATCGTGAAATACCTTGGAATATAATATGTCCGAAAACTTAGAGGATGCATCTGAAGACACTTGCCCTCCAACTTCGCCTCTACCAACTACTACAATCAAACGGAGGAAAGGATACTCCCATATTATTATTCTAACAAAATATAAATCAATATATATCTCCTTTTCAACTTTATATTTTAAAATTATCGATTTTGTAGTTAGCTGTTGGTTTTAAAACTTACACTGAGTATGTAACACCATACAATAAATGAATTCCTTTTAATCTTTGCCATAAATTTATTCAATTATTTCACATTTATGATGCTAGATTTCAACTATTTTAAAGACATTTCTATTCATATACGCATGGGATATTTATTTTAATATTTTAAAATTTTATATGCTATTTTATGATACCGTGATCCTGTTTATCTACCATATGTTAGGCGCAGCTTAACCAATTATGTCGCTTATCGTCAGTAAAATCAATTAACCAACAAATGGGATACTATTATTCGGCTGAGAAATGAGAAAGTATAGTTACGTTTTTATCCCATTGAGATATGGGAATAGTATAGAATTTGCAATTCGTAGTAAACATCAGGAACATGATTTATCCTTTAGTTTTCTGCAAATGTTTAGGACAATTGTGTTAACTCATTTCTCTCTCAACAATTTCAATTTCTCCCAAAACTTTTACTTTTGTATTTTGCTTGTAGTGAACATAAAAATATTATACAATCAGCCACACGTATAAGTTGTCCCATCAATAACTTCAAAAATATTCAACTAATTGCGTCTTATTTTTAAAATGGTTGTTTGCGGTAATATTCTCTAATGCTTAGTGCTTGATTATTGTTTTATTATTACAGAAAACTGCCTTTCTAACAGTAAATAGAAAAAATCCTGTTTGTGTTTGAAATTATTTTTTTCATTGTTTATTTTACACACGATGTAAATGAATCGCCTATATTTGTCTATATTATTTCAAAATATAATATTTATGAACATAAAGAAAAGACGCTGCTTTGTAAATAATATTTTGTGATACTTTTGTTCTCAATAACCAAAACTATATATTTATTATAAATTTCTAAGAATACTTCAGCTGATATCTTTATACAATTAGCTGCTCACCAAAGCATCACCCTCTGCACCTTATATCACTCGCATAGTTATCTGTATTGGACACATCTTCTGAAACTCGTTTTCACTGTGACCTTCAAAGATTCTCGAATACCAACTTAATTATTTAAGCTTAAGTAGGATCATAGCCTCAAATAATATAAAGAACACGCCGAATATACCGAAATAACCAGATCGAAACCTTCGTCAATGTTCAAATGAATATTGTGTTTTCTCATTCAGTTTATGATGACAAAATGTAAGTATCTGAAGTCACTCGCATACATCTTCGAACATCTCTTAAGAAAAACATGACAGTCATCAAAATAGTTGCAAGCTTGATGGAAAGCTTCTGAAGTTCTTCACGTACATAGTTTAAGCAGAATACTACGGTCATCGAACACACGAAAAGTTTCCCCATTTATGCCTGGTTCACTATTCATTCATCTCCCGCTGGAGAGGAGTAAAATTTTTAAGAGACAGATATCTGTATAGTTATTATCTTCGTAATTTGATCACTGTTCAAAATGACGAGGCCTATCCCAAAATAACCTGTTTAAAGCAAGAAATCAGAATCTAAATTCAACAAAACAAAGCTTTATTGGAATATACTCTTCGATAACAAAAGCATTGAATTCCTATAATTGTTTTGTCTTGTGTATCACATGGCATTCAAATAGCATTCTTGCCAGACTTACTGAAAAAAAAGTATAAAAATACGACGGTCATCGATTAAGCCGAATATGTGTATGAAAGATTACATTTTTGCAAGCACGTCTCCTTTCGAAAAGACAAGTAAAAAAGGTTTTTTGTTAACTCAAACAGACTGCTTGCCAAAATAATTTTAACTTTAATTTGAAAAAGGGCATTTTAGGAATATGATTCATTATAATTCTTATATTTTAAAATAATTATATTTAATTACCAGACAAGCAGAATGTGGAATTTTTAATTCTGCATGTCTGATTAATTAGAAATTCCAACAATCATCGTATTGCTATGTTTTCAGCGTGTGAGTTGCCCGTGAATCGAAATCTTGCCATATTTTATTTTATCATAAAAGAAGCGCTAATTCTTATATTTAACTCTCCAATTCAATCATCGCAAAAATTAATTCGGATATCATTTTATATGTATTCAGCAGATAATGATGTATAACATCGAATGCATTTTTTCTTTCATATTTCTGTCAAGAATATTGCATCAATCATTTAGGAGAGGACAGAGCTTCCTAACTTAAAGCTTATTATTGTTCTTTTTTTAGAAGTTTCTTATAGTTAAGATTGTAAACAAAATACAAATTAAATATCATTCCACTTTCAAGAGAATTGAAAATCAGTGCACGAAAGCTGGTAGAGAATGATAGCGTTTCAACTTTTCACTTTATCGGATTATTTGGTACATTTTATGACTCTAAAATAGGGGATCAATCAAAAATTGGCACTTCGATAAAAGATAAAGATATCTGTCTACTTCAGTTTTTAAAAATATATTTTTAAAATTAAGTACATGGGGCAATAGTAACTTTTTCCTGGTACCATCTTAATTAGATCAGGTCATTTTATTCAAAGTTTTGATCATATTTATTACGGAAATTATACAAGAAGGTATAAGAGTTGTGTGCGATAAAAAGTGCAGCAATACAATTCATTTTGTACGAAAACATAATTTTATACTAGTAAAACAAAGAAAAATCTTGCACAAAACATTATTTGCAATAAACAGCAAGCACAATCAGTAAAACGGTAATAAAAAACCGCCATAGCACAAAGCGCTAAGAGAAAACTCGCTAGAGACTTCACTCTACTACTACTCTCTCTACTTGACTATTATTTTGATTTAATAGTAGTAATATTTAAAGTTTCCGAGACCGGCCAGAGAAACTTTTAGAGCAATTTCTGAAACAAGATTCTTAATTGTGCTGTGAATGATTTGCGAATTTTCTGGATCATTCTTTCTGTCGCCAAACTCATCACAAAATTGTTGCCAAGGCCCAGTATTATTCATTTGGCAACCATTCAGCACCCGTTAGAGCAAATTCTAAAGCTATCTTCCTTGTCATAGCATAATGCGAAAGAAAGTACTACTACATATTCGTAATAATAATAATTAATCAAATCATAAATTGATATTTTGATGCTATCTTTCATGATAAATTTTTCAATAACTTATTTTTTAATCCTTATTGAGAGATTTTTATTTATCCTTATTTAGAGATTATGCTTTTTCTATGGATGGTTCTTTATTGTTTGTAGGATCCAATGTCATCAAGTGTTGTAGTTCCTTCATGCTAGGTGGGGTTGCTCTTCGGCGTGCCCATTAAGTTCCCCTCATTGCCTCTGGATAGGTCGGGGTATAGCAGAGTATTTGAATAATATATTTATTATTTTCTGGAAAAGCATATGTCTATAAAGTCTGTTTTTAATAAATATCATCGAATTTATAATATATCTGCTCTTTATCTGTGGAACTGCTGTGAGCGGTGAGCAGAAAGTAGTTGAATAAAGAACACCATCAACGAAATCAAATCTATAATTCTTTTCCTATCTTTGCAATATTCCAAATTCACAGGACTAAGATTTAGTTAATACCATATATGTAAATATATGCATTTTATTATTATTTAAAGTTTTCTGCTTTTGAACATGGCAGTGGAAGAATATCCATTTAGAAAATCATTTTTTATTACTCTTTGTTCTATTAAGGATATAAAAATCGAGAAGAAGAAAAAAAGATCACTGCAAGGAGAGGATTGATTTCTAGCTTTAGACTTATCTCTATGTTTCAGACAATACGTAAGCATACTGTACAGAATTTGCCCTTTTCTCCCCAGAATAGCGCCGAACATTAAATAGCCAGCAAATGTCTTCCTAGTGATATTATTTTTATTATCACATTTGGTGAGCAATCATTAAAAAAATCCAGATTTGGCGATGGTACTGTAGAGTTTAGTTTAGGCTAGTATCAAGATAGATTCTAGTATATGCTAAATCGTTTGTCCTTTCGGAGTTTTAAAAAAACATCCAATTATATATGTCATCTCTACTTGTTCAGGTCGAATCGATTGCTGAAAGGGGAAATGTTATGAATTGACAAATTAGCATGAGATTTTTACATAAAAGTGTTTTATCTTTAAAAAATTTAACAAAATCCGTGAATGAGTAGATTATTAGTCTTCTTGTCGATAGGTTTTTACATTGCCATTACTCAAAATCTCAAAGAGCTTGACATATGAAATTTGGCATATTGTCTTTGTATATATATGTTTATAAGATTTTAAATTCTATCTACCTTCAGGAGTTTATCTGTTTGCTTGCAAGCCATTTCTCAAAGAGTGATGATTCGAATAAAAGTGAATGATTTTTAATTGCCAATTCGGAGAGTTTGATGAAATTATAGAAGTTTACACATAGAATTTGTGTTATTATATAATTATCTGAAATTTATTCCAGATAACTTTAATTTCATCTTATCCACACCTATCTTCATTAAATTGTTCGCATCATCATCATATAACTGCCAATTAGAAAGTAACTAGCTAAATAAAATGCTTAAAAATCCAAAAATTCATATTTGGCATCTGTAAACACTTTATATGGAATTGAATGCCATGTTTCATAGTGCCCAATTTTTCAAAAGGTAATAGTACCTCTTCTCACACTTATACTCCATAAGCATTAAATAATTTAATTCGCCGGCTACTTTCTTTTTATGCAAATTCCAAAATTCAGCTCAACGGTTTATTATTTCCTTTTTTAAATGAAAATGGTAATGAATGCGTGTGACAACTTGGGTTGATAAATCGCATTTCTTTTTAAATCATTCCAAAGCACAGTAAATCCACAAAAGCTTTTCAGAACTAGAAACTATTGATAAATAGACAGCACAATTGAATTCTTTCGCTAATTTTATTCCCAGTTATAAATTTATCACAAAATTTTCCAAATTTTTTCTGATTCTTCTCAAAACAAATTATTTTAAATATAACAATTTGAATTGTTTAAATTTTGATTAGTAAGCATTTAACTTTTATCTGGCCTTAATAAGTTAATCTTGTAACTTTGAAAATCTATAGCAGTTTTTGAAAAATAATTGTAATAGTTAAAGATAAATTTTAAAGGTAATTGAAAAAAATTTTGGATATAAGAAATTTTGCTTATGTTATCGAGCATTTGGAATATTTACAAAATGGAAATCTTATATTTGATATTGCAAGAAATAGAAACCTCTGTGTAACTAAAGTCTGACTTTTATATTAAAGTATATAAAACGAAATCTATATCTATACTTATAATAAAGCTCAATGTGTGTGTGTGTGTGTGTGTGTGTGTGTGTGTGTGTTGGCGCTCTACAGACCAGACCATTCAACCTACAGCTACCAAATTTGGCACGTGTATACCTTGGAGGCCGCGAATGTGCACCTGGGGGTTATTTTTTCGAATTTTTAACTAGAATTTTATTTATTTAAAAATTAAGCGAAATTTTGACGTGTTTCTGCTATAACTTCCGAAAATATTACCGCACAAAAAAGATTTTTACATGAAGTTAAAGATAAAAAATTTATCTTTTAAATGATACTACTGTTTTAATCTTAAAATAAAATTTCTATTTTTAATGAATTTTTAAATAAATATTTTAACTATGTTTTTCAATAATTTATTTCGACAAAAATAAAAATAAGGATTAAGCACGTTTCGCATTCATGAGAAAAAAATAGCTTTTTTCAAGGTGTTGCCATCACATTGATTAAAGCTCTAACTGAAAATAAATTAAATCTTTTTGGAAATGAAATCTGCAAAAATATAATTTTTGTCAAGTGTCTGTAGGAAATGAAACAAATATAAAATATTATTTTTTCTACAAAATAAATTCAAGAAAAATTATTTTATGATCTTTTACACTCTCTATACAGGGTGTTTATTCATTCCCGGATCCATTTTGATGTTTAATGACTCATAAAATAATGAAGATGTAAACAAACTTATGGCATTTATTGATGGAATAGCTCATATATTTTCCTTTTCAGGTTTGAATATTTTTACTTTTGTAAATATCGTCTGCGCGTGTTTTTAATTTCAGATAATTTCATTTTCCAGTCTATACATTTGTACTTTTCTAAATATCGTCTGCTTATTAATTGCATTTTTCTCTCTTTTGTCTTTGGCAACTATTGAAATGTTATGTTTACTTTTGATGTTTTTATTCTACGTAGTACTTTTGTATGTGATTTTATTCGATCGGATATTAAGGAGAATGCATACACCACAAGAGAAAGCACAGATTTTATGATAGTCATGGAGTTAATTTCCAATAAACAGACTTTTAAGTGTTAATTTCAAATCACTTAAACTGACTGATTTATGAAGATTTGAATATCACTATTCAATAAAAAAAAGGATAATTTTAGATTTTTCATCGATCGTTTCAAAGAAAATACGCCAATAAGCGCGCAGGTTTCTCAAGATTAATTGGCCTAAGATTATGAAAATGGTGAGTTTTTCTAAATTTTTAACATTTAAAACTTCATAAATAAGTCTTAGTTGATCGTGGAAAATAGAAACATTAATTCATTTATTTAAAATTTTGTGTCCAGAATATTTCTCAGAATATGATACCTTACTGCATTAAATTTAGACTTCATAATTTTTGAAATATATTTATAAGCAGGAACAAAATATTATTATTGATTTCATTTCAATCCTTTTGAAAGCAAAACTAAAAACTGAATTTTATACTGAATCTCAGAAATTTTTGTTGAATTATTGTTTGAGATATTACATAAACTATGAAAAATATTTTGTAGTTAACATAAGACTTAAATACCGAGCGATTCTGTTTGCAATACTCATATTCAATAATAATAATAATTAATAAATAACAATAAAGATGATAAATAAAATAAAACGCTTCGTTTTATTAAAAAATATCTTAATATTAATTGCAATTTCGTCATTTACATTTTTAATTAAAGTTGAAGTTTTACCGGAAATGACAACAAATTAGCAAAATATATATAGTAAATTGAACGAAACGATCTAAACAATATAAGTTTGGTATGACTATCAAAATTTGAAGATTAAAAATTTTTTGTTTGAGAATCCTTTAAGAGACCAGTTACTTAAAATATTTAATTGAAAATTGTAGCGAGCGGTAATACCGACGAACCGGCTGGTCGCCAAAGGCGGCTAGTATAAATATAAAAATAGTATATAATAAAATAATAAAAAAAGTATATAAACGAGAAATATAAAACGTTGTTTTCAAAAAGAAATGGCAGAAAGGAACTGAAAGGGGACAACGCATGCTTTTGAAGTATATATGTTAAATTATTCAGGAAATAATTATGATGTGAATTTTATGAGTACATGAAATAAAAATTGGTTACTTCAATAAGTATCCAATAGCGGATACATTTTACTCAATCAAACTATATAAAAAATAATTTTACTTCCATTGAAGACATAAAAAGAGATGACACTAAAAATCAATTCTTTGGGACGTTTAATTTGTATAGAAAATGAATATGTTTCTTTCATAGGAGGAGAAGATATAATGACAACATATTACCTGAAGTTTTGCTTTTCACTATAGTTCATTGCTGTTAGTTTAGTTATATTAACTTCCCGTTTTTTAAACAAAACTAGAGCTATTTTGAGACGATCCTCATAATTTTGAATCGCTGTCAGATGACGAGGACGACACCTAAGTTGGCACCATCTCTTCAAACATCCGCACCACACCAACCCTAGGACGTTTGACCCCGACGAATTTAAAGTGCACCAGATTCGCTTACACGACTTCATTGAAATCGGATTTCGAATCTGAAACACTCCGGTTCTGAAGCCGAGACCTTGCCTCCAGACCTTCCCGGCCAGAGTTTATTGTAGGATCACTATCATTATTCTAGCAATTACTCTGTTAATATTATTATTGTACTCTGTTAATTACTCTGTTAATATCTTATATTGTAAATATTCATTCCCTATATTAACTTTATGAACTGGGCTGTGTGAGGATTTTTCGTTCCCAAGAAAAGAATGGAATCGACCTTTTCATATGAATTGTTGTTAGTGAATTCACCCCTAGATTTCATCATACTACTATTATTTTACACTGAAATGAAAATTCAGTCTTTTAATTGAACATAAGTCTTTGCGTTGTTAAAGGATTAAGGGGTTATTTGTAACGTCATGAGAGTAATTGAACTTTAGACAAGTTTCTTAGATGCACGTTTTATAAGTATGATTGTGTTACGAACACAATCCTACAAGTGTAATAATAAATAATGTCTAACACGCTGTTTATTCATTTCGGCCTTCATAAACATCTATGCCCCGAAATTCAGACTTCATTGGATAAAAAAATCCTACTTTTACATAAATTATCGTAGAAATAATTGTTTCCATACGGTATTTAAAAATTTAATAATACAAAAGACGTATCGAATAAATAAAGTTAATGGCTTTATTTCACAAATATTCCAGAAAACACGAAGACATGTTAGCACATGTCTTCGTATTAATACGCAATCAAGATGTGCACAGAGCAGCTGTTTTAAAAACAAACGTTATTGTAAATAAAGCAAATTGCTATTTAAATAACATTAATAATGCTTAGCATCCGAAGCTTACCAGTTCACACTATTATCAGAACTCCATAGATTAGTTCTTTTCAGAACCTCTGACATTTATATATTCCCGACTGTGCCTCTGTCAGATGGAATTCTCAAGAAAGATTTCTATATCTCAGTTCCTAATTTAGAAACCATATTCTTAATTTCCATATAATTCTTATAACCAAAATCAAAACTCTTACATTTTCTAGAATTTTCACCTTCTTCCAAACGTAAGATTGAAATGGCAGAGAACCGATATTCAAGATTCATTAACGATATGTAGATTTATTTGTATAATTCCATATCTTAACTTACTTAGATTTCAATATAAAATCCTAATATCAAGTATTTAAAAATATAAACTGGATTGCATTTTTAGAAAAACCCCAATGCCCCATAAGTTTTCTACAAAAACATTGTATTACCTAATTAATTTGCTTTGGATTTTTTCTCTGGATTTCAGCATTAAGTTTAGAGTTTGTATCTTTCTTTTTAAAGAACGAAAATGAATGCCAGTAACCACTCGATCGAATAAACTGCATTCCATTCACAAAACCGAAATCTTATATATTCTGAAAACTCAGCAGAAATCCGCGAATCCGCGTGAGTTATTTGAAACTGGAGAGCCATTAATAGAGTTGACAGCACGATTTAATGCCTTTGCCAGTTTCCATTTTAACCGTCTAAAAGGGCTTTGAAAATGTAGCAAATTCTCTGAAAAGAAAATTTAATTACGCTATAGTTGGAAAAAGTGTTTTCGAATATGATGATTTGTGAGATAAATTATTTTTGAAAATTTAATTAATATGCACCAGTTTTATCTGGCCATCTATTTACACTACTGGTACATATTTCGATATTTTGTACTTTTAGGGGATAGATCATTCTTAATACATTATGTAAAATCAATTTATTTTGATTTGTATTATAAAGTGATAATCAGAAATCATATTTTTTTCATTTATTTAACTTGAATTCTTTTAGATTTGAAAAGAAGGCCGTGGTGGCCTGGTGGTAAGATCTCAGCTTTGGAACCGGAGGGTTTCAGGTTTGAGACCCGATTCCACCGAAGAACCGTCGCGTAAGGGGGTCTGTTGCACGTTAAATCCGTCCTGACCAAACGTTCTCCCGCTGGTGTGGTGTGGAGAGGGGGGTGCCAGCTCAGGTGTCGTCCTCGTCCTCTGACCGCGGTTCAAAATTACGAGGTCAGTCCCAGAAAAGCCCTAGTGTTGCTTCAAACGGGACGTTAATATAATTAAACTAAACTATATTTGAAAAGAAGGATTTTATGAGCGATTTAATTTCGATTGCTTTAAATTGATTCAATCACCAGTGTCTAATTTATACATCCTAAATATTTTCAAAATATTGTGATTTTCTGAATAAGAATTTAAGTCACAGAAGATGGTTTTGAATATGATAACTTATGAAGATTAAAAGTTTGATTTCAGTTTACTCTGATCATTATAAAATGAAGCCTAGATGTCAAAAGTCTTTTAATTTAAATATACTGGCAATAATTTCGATAGTTTGTACTTTTTAGAAGTGAGTTATGTCTAATACATTATATAAAGTGAATTTACTTCGATTTTGTTCTATAAAGTCTTAAATAGAAATCAATATTTCTCATTTATTTAACTTAAATTGCTTTGTGTTTGCGAAGAAGGATTTTATAAACTGTTTGATTTCAATTGTTTTGAATTGATTCCGTCCCAGTTTCTATTTTAAACGTCGTAAAGGATTTTGAAAATGTTGCTGATTTTCCGAATAAGAATTTAACTTGGTTTTGAAGATGATAACTTTTGAGTCTCAGAAGTTTTGAAAAGTTAAATAATATGCATGAGATTTTTGCTTAATCTGATCATGATGAAATTATATTTAAAAGAAGAAGTTTATTTAATCTAAATATTCTAGGCTAATTTCAACTTGACGTATATTTTGGATTTATCATACATAACAATGTAACACAAAGTGATTTTTTTTGCATTATAAAGATATGATTATAAAATCATATATATTTCAGATTTTTCTAAATGGACTCCAATGAGAGAATTTTATAATCCATTTTTCATTCATATTTGAAGATTTAGAGTTTTGATATTTGTAAAGTTGTGTTTCTGCTAATAATACAATATTTTAATTCAATGAAAAATCCATCAGTTTATGAATGAATTTCAATTGGATGTTTATTTAAATCGTAGATTTCGGAAAAATATTACAAGATTCCAAGATAATGGAATTATGAAATTTATTGAAAACTAAAAGCAAAAAGAAATAAAAATAAGAAAAAACTTTTAAAATAGAATGTTATTCCTATGTCGCAATAGAGGAAATAAAAAAAAATTAAGATCAAAATGGCGCTCTAAAGCATAAACTTCAAAAAACAAATAATACGAGAAAAATTAAAATCTTTAAAAAAATTCTTTAACAATCTTCAAAAACTCATTACAAATATTATTAAAATGCAAGTTTATAGAACGATTCCGTTAACTTCTAACGCTTTTACAAGAGTTTTTTCCTTATTGTATATTAAAAATAATATTTTCTTTTTATATCATCAACTAATGAACTTGTAATTAAAAAAAGTTTTAATTTTAAGCCTTTCTAACATGTTAATGATATATTCTAGCTTAATAATTTTTTTAATATTTCAATGGTGTGAAAGTGCATTTACCTTTAGCTATTATGATTCCAGAGTGGTGCAACAATATTTTACACAATTTTGTTAAAACAGAGATTTGGTATTTTTTATATTCTAATAACTAGATGTAATGAAACATATAGAAATCTAGCGAGTTATATTTGATTAAGTGTTAATGTTTTCCAAATATTTTATCATTCACAAAATTAGTATTTTTTATAACTTTTTTTGCATGAGAAAAAAATAATGCATTTCATTCTATTTGATTGAAATTCTCTCTCGTCTAAGTGACCCAAGGAAGTTTCATAGTTTGTGTAGCTTTAAATCCATCATTGATTTGTCCGTTTGTGATCTTAATCCATTTAGGTAAGCTATGTCAGTGTGGATATGATAGTTAAACGAGGTATAGATGCCTAGATCTCTGTCTTAGAAATATCATGAAAAAAAATAAAAAGATTTTTTCATGAAGAATTAGACTTTTCCTGTTTTTATAAATGTTATTTATTTTCTAAAAATAGTAGAAACAGTTTTGAAATCAAAGAAAAAAATGAAATACCTTCCTTTATGATATGTTTTATCTGGTATTCTATTATTTGCCATTTCCTAATGACACTTACGAAAGTGTTTTTTTCGCACGAGATCTTTGGCAACTACTTTTTGTGATTAATCAATAGGATGCTTCTATTACACATATATGAGAAAGCCGTATTGCGCTTTGGAACCCTTTTATTCGAACAATTGAAACCAGAATTGGACACGCAGCCACAGAATCCAATCTCAGATTTCATATATGTAAATCTTTGCGATTTTAACTAACTGCGTTTACATGTTTTTAAAAGTATAGATCGGCAGACTAATTTGGTTCCAACTTTCAGACAAATCTACACATTAGATGTTAAATCTGTGAACCAAATTTAGATCTCTTGGTTTAGTAGTTATTGTATTAACCTATATTCGGATTGCCAGACAACCGGATTTCCTCCTAATGGGCTTTATTCAACATTTGATAGAATTCCACATATTAGTTTTAAATATCAGATACCGATTTTCATTTATCTAGTTCGAAATATTTTTGATATATCTTTTTCACAACCAACATAATTCCAAAAATGCGTTTTCCGGACAGGGAGGTTTGAAACATGAAGATTATTGTACCAAATTTAGATCTGTTGGTTTGTACCTATTGTATTAACTTGTATTCGAATATTAGACAACGGATTTCCTCGCAAATTTCCTCGCTTTTTTCAACATTTGATAGAATTCTACCTATTAGTTTTAAATATAACATATCGAATTTCATTTATCTAGCTCAAAATATTTTTGATATGTCTTGTTCACATACAAACATAATTCAAAAAATACGTTTTTTGGACCCAAGGTGGTCTGAAATATGAAGATTCTTCTGGATCACGAATTCAAATGGTTTGACTATTATGTTACTTTCTTTTTGTATATTTCATATATGAGAGAGTAAGGGATAATCGGCTTTAATTTCTAACTATTTTTCGTTAATTTTCGATTATAACAAAATTAATTAATGCATACATTGTAACGTTTCGATAATAACAAAGTTAATAAATGCATACATTGTAACATTTCGAAAATAACAAAATTAATTAATGCATACATTGTAACGTTTCGGTGATAACAAAGTTAATAAATGCATACATTGTAACGTTTAGGTAATAACAAAGTTAATAAATGCATACATTATAACGTTTCGATAATAACAAAATAATAAATGAATACATTGTAACGATCGATGCATTGTAGACATAGAGAGTAAACATGTATTTTAGGTATCTGTGTTAATTCTTTCAAAATGTTATTGATTATAGAAAATTACCATACTTGGATAACATTAATCGAACATTCGTAGAAATAATCAAATTCTATTGAGGAAAGGATACATCCATCTGTAAAACAGTTCCCAATTCCAATCACAGTTACAGTTATATGACTGGAGTCACATTAAATTTGGAGTGCACGAAGAAATAAGGAGCTAGACGCATAACTTTTATTCCACTGAATTTTATGAGATGTGAAAAAGGCAAGAAAGAATATGAGATGCTTGAGTAAGAATGTAATCGATTTTTTTCCTCCTCCTGTCAAAACCTCTCAAGTCACGCACACTCTATCTCAATATGGGTAATAAATGCAAACTATGCTTGTAGGAATGATATGACATTCGTTGAATGACAAAACACTTCAGGAAAATGGTTGTATAACATTTTTTTGGAAGTGATCGTAAAAAAATCTTAGGGGGAAAAAATGAAAAATTCGTGTTTTTTGGCTCCAGATGAATATCTTGAAATTATCATATTGTGGTATGTAGGCTTAATTCTGATTAACTATCTAGCAAATTCGGAGAATGAAAAATGTGAAATATTTTTAAAATATGAAAAGTAGGTTCAATTATATTTAATTATAAAACAACTTCTGCAGGTTTTATTCCTAAAAAGTAGTTTTTGGGTATCTAAGAAGTTGAACAATTTTTAAATTTTCGATCACTGTTTCGTTGGATTATAGACCCATTCTATTTTTCTAATTCTAGCTTATTACTTTTAAAATGTACATTCTATAGAAGGTAGAAATATATATTTAATCACTGACATATTCTGAAGAATAAAATTTTTTGTATCTAAAAAAATATTTTATGCAATGTTAAATCATTTATGTTATAAAAGGTTTCTCAAAATGTACTCAAAGTATTAATTTGCCATCCTCAATGCAATAATCTGTTGGCTACCCTATTAAAATACTATTTGACAGCTGATAGTTTATTGTTAGTAAAACACGATAGAATAGTAAATAAAATAATAGTAAACACAAGCATTATATGATAGAACAACGTGTTAAGGCAAAATTTGAATTAAATAAAAAAACTTATTTTTTTTTCTTAAAACTGTTATATTTTTTTAATTGTAAAGCACGCAGGATAAGGTTATGTATGGAATAACACATATAGCAAATAGTCGTCATGGATTTTCCGGCACATACGCACTCTTTTGCCGAAATTTTCCATGACCATTTTTTGCATAAATGTGGCTGAATTTCTTTGATTCAACGTCGAATTTCCTCCACTTTGCACACCTGCTTGTGGGCTTTTTTAATAGACCTTCGACGTCAAATAACCCCATAAAAAGAAATCCAATGGTGTTAAATCACAAAACCTAGGGGGCCAATTCTCAAATTTTTGAGCTGTGACCGTCAGATTTTCATTATTTTTGAAATATTATTTAACAATGAAAACATGTTGTTCTATCGTCCAAAGCTCCATTTTTACTAACTCTTAACTGTCAGTTGTCAAAAGGGTTTTAATAGTACTTCCACCACTTCACAGCACAAATTGTGGCAAATTCAAAACTTGCGTTAATTTTGGGCTACACTTTAGAAATCTGTTGGATGTGACGTGAAGAATTACTTAAATTTATTTGGAATCTGATAATTTTTGATTATGGTAAGATAACTTGAAATTCCACCCGACACTTAATACTCTAATGATGTAACCAAATGAGAATTTTCTATTAACGACGAATGATAAAAATTTAAGCAACTCCCAAATGTGGCAGATCAATTTTAGAAACGTATCTCTAGTTTCTTAAACCGAAGAAATGATAATTTTTGGACTTGGAAAAACACTTTTAAAATGTTCGCTATAAAATCAATATATAGATAAAGGTAGAAGTCTATATAGATAACTGTCTTATATTAATGAAATTCTATACAACTATTATTATTCTCTCTAAGTCAAAAGAAAGGTCACTATTAATTTTTCAAAGACTAAAAATTAATTTAAATTGAAGTTAAAGTTAAAATTAAATATGTTTTTCAGCTAAATATTCCGAAAAATGATTTTTAGTCTATATCATTTGACAGAGGTTTAAATAACGAGGTCTATATAAATAACCCCAGTGTTATTAAAAAGTAGACATAAATATGTAAAGTTAAAACTTACCTAAAACATTTAAAGCAAGCTTTAACTATTGAAAGTCCTTAAAATAAAATAAATTAGGTTAGTTATATAAAATAAATTATATATAACTAACCTAAAAACTTCTTTTCCTAAGGTTACCTTTAATTAGTTTATTAAAAATAGATTCATCAAATATTTAAAACCTCACATTTCTCAACTTATTAAATAGAAAATTTCTATTTCATTATTTCTAACCTCGTAGTCGTATATTTAGAATTCATTTTTATAGATAATGTGGATGCTCGAGTTGAACTTTTCTAAAATTCAATACCCAGTGAAAATACTTCTAAAGAAATGATAATTTAATTTGATTCATGATCTGCGAAAATTAAAATGATGTATTACCGTCAAAAAATAGGGGGAAATAAAATAAATATTCATTCAAAACAAGTGGGTCAAAACTCGATTACAAAATTACATCGCTACAAACACGAAACATATTTAATTAAGTAAAAAAGCGTAGAAATCTTTTAATTACCTTTCTCTCTCATGATTATATGTCTCGAGTTTTGAAACTCATCAATGAACACTTCTGATGATACTTTTCATGTGATTCTTTTTTTGCATATTTTGAAGTCGAATTTCTCGAAAGTATTATCAAAAAGATTGATTCTCAGATAACTAAATTGTTTAAAATCAATCCCTTTTCATTGGAAACACTACTTTCAAACTTGATAGGAAAAAAGTAATTAATAGGCTTAATGTAACTAAAGAAATCTTCGGTGTTTTAAGTAGAAGAATTATAATTTTATTTGTAATTTTTTCGCAAGATAATTTCTTTTTCAAAATGAGATTAATGATTTTAATATCTGAAGAAGTGAAAGTTCAAAGCAATTTGATTTTCATTCCTAGAATTTATACTAATTACTGAATGTTATACGCATACTTAAACATAGAAACCATCCCATATTTTTATTAAATTCTTCCAATTAAATATAGTTATGAATCTATAAAATTGCTTCCCTGGGCAATTAATCTCATAGTCAGGAAGATAATTTTATAAATATTTTAATGGATACCAGGAAATGACCGCGGTATTGGCGACTAGATTTAGTGATCATTTGGCAATAAAAATCAAGTTCAAGAAAATGCAAGAATTACGGATATATCCCTTTTTGAAATAGATTTTCGGATATCCATCAAGATATTTGATTGCCTCATTTCTTCGAATCAGATGAATACTCTTTTCGGATTGTGTTCGTGATGTAGCTATTTAATTGCAATCCGGGGTGCACTTTGCTGCACTATTATTTGATTAATGATTTACTGTTTGTGTGTGCGTATTTTATTTCTGCAAGCGCTCTTTTAGTATGCGTTTCTAATGTGCTTTACATCAGCGTTTCGGGTTTTCTTGTGGAAAAAAGCATTTTTAGCTTTTATTGAGTTTGTTGGACTTCTTACCTTACTATATTTTTACAATATTGGTAAAAATGTGATAAAATTTCAGAGAAGCAAATCTAATATATCTCTTAATTCCACTTGCTAAAGAATTTTAACTGACATAAATTCGTAAAACAATAGCAACACATATTTGCAGTGATGTTTGTAATATTTTCTCAATTAATTTTTCCATAGAATATTTCTTTTCTCGCAGGATGTAATTTAAATTAATATTTCTTCGAAATTACATTACATCAATCATACAATTATAAAGGCTGCTGTATTGTTTTTTATCTTCATTTTCCACTGTTTAGTTGGTTCTCGCTTTCGAAATCTGTACAATAATTGTCTTGTTTATTGACGGATCGGTCATTCAGTTCACTCCGAAAACTTAGATAAGTCGTGAGTAGTTAAAACCTTTTCAGATGGATATATGTTAAAAACTAAATAAATCCACTATCAAACGTAACAATAATACTGTCAACCAGAAAACAGACTTCGGTATGAAAAGTCATGGAGACCTCAAAACATGTAAGTCTGCGATGTGACTCTTACAATCCATATTCATTTAGGGCTACACAACCAACATGGCACCCTTCCATTCCGTGTTTGTCCCTAAAAGATTGTTAATAGATATCTTGTCTTGTTCTCCTTTAAATTTTGGAAAAATTAGTTTTTTTTTCATTTTATTTTGCTGCTTATATATAATTACATTTAACCAAAAATCAAATAACTTTTATAAAAATATTTCTGAATTTTTTTTATTCATTATATTGAACTGTTTTATAAATTTGACTTGTTATTCCAAACATGATAATTCAAGATTCTTAATTAAGTCACAAAATATATAATGGCTCCTCTTTCATTAAAAATCCATTGAAGTCAAAAATGATGACATGACTTCAAACTTTGTGGTAATATTTTCTAAATATTCGTTTCAATTTGAATTTCTTCTAATTTATTGATAATTATGACACATTTTCTAATTTCGGGATACTTATGTAGACAAAAATGGAGCCAGTAATATTAAGTACGAAATGTAATCATTATATATAATTACCAGTGCAATCTGTGAAGTTGGACATAGTTTAAAATTATACCTTTTAATGTGAAATTCCAGCTTCTATATTGGCGTCTAATCACTCAGAGAAGTTTACGTATTTGTATAATATATGAATAAAAATTAGTTATAGGTTTATAAATTTCAGATTTTATTAAATTTTTTATGCTAGAGTGTAGCGAAGATTAATGAATTAAGGTCTGCAATTTTTATTATTTTGAATTTAAACCGACTTCAGTGATTAGTGTTGATCTAAGCGCTCATGAACTTTATGGGAGGAGACTATTCCAGTATAAGGGATCTAAATGTTTTTGTCAATATATATTTCAATTTAAATTGTATTGCAAATATAAATTTTAATTTCTTAAGGCATTTTCTATTATTCTGCACTCTTACTCTTTGTTTCATTTTTCTTTAGTAAATCGTTGACAATCATGTTCTAGATACGAATGATAACAGCCCATTTAGACGATCACATATTATTTAATAATAAAATAGAATCAAATAATAAAAAAGACAGTATTTCGATTATCTAAAAATGATCTGTTGCATCATTTTTATCGATACCATACTATAAAATATTATCATAAATATATCAATGTCTTTGCGAAGCATCCATGAATAATAATCTTTTTATTTACCTTAGTTCCTACGTGAATCTATTTTTTTCATTCTTTAATCTGTATACTAATCATAAAATTTGAATAGATTTCATTTTGATTTATACGAAAGGAAATGCATCTGTGAAAAAAGAGTTGCCCCTGGATCTCTGTCCTTTCTTCCGGTCTGACAAAGGGAAAAGTGAATATTGACAAGCATAGGTAACAGTACACTTGGATTGATCTCCCTGCAGTACTATCCTTCAGACCCTATCTGATTTCCTGAAAGGAAAAATGCCAGTTCTTTCGCAAAAACTATTACTTTTTCCCATTTCAATGTCGTTGTTTATTCTTTCGCGCGAATGGTCCATCCTTGATAATCCATATTGCTAAGAATGTTGATGCTGTGATTTAATGCTCTCTACTGTATAATGTTGTTAACAATTTTGAATGCCTGATAAGGTTATCTATCTTAAATACCCTAGATATCTTGACACTATCTTAAATAACATAACCAGACACTATCTTAAATATCCTACTAATCACATATAGTGTCAGATCTAGATTGCAACAAATGTTTAGATAGAATGGAAAAGTAAGATGTTTAAGTAAAAGTTATACTGGGTTACAACGCCTATGACGACTGGTATTTCGCTTTTAATAATAGCACCCCCTCCCCAAAAAATTCAGTGAATGATCTGTATCATTCACTGATACTGCAACTTTAAGTTAAACAGTGTTTCGAAGAGTAGAGAATACGGTCTATATGCCAGCAGACCTATTAGATATGCTCCTGTTCTGTGAGTGGCAACTAGGTGCTATCAATTGAATAAGTGAACGAAAAAATCACTGGGTTTGTGTGTTTTTCCTAATTTTTAACGATTTGTCCTCCAAGCTAAGTTACATCATGTATTCACTTGGAAATCAAAAGAGACACCTTAAAAGCAATGAAATGCAATCGCCTTTAGTGAGACATTGATCAACTGCTTGCTAAGGGTGACATTGGTATTCGAACGTATCTATATGTAAAGGAAAATAGTGATTGGTCATATTTATCAGGATAACAGTAGACAGTAACTTGTATGTCTGTTCAGAAATATAATTTTAGATATTTCTTTATGAATGATCTAAAGGAAAGATCTAAAATAATCATACGTCTATGTGTAGCCATCGAAGACGAGTGACTTGATAACGTTGAGTATAAATGAAATCTTTTACGAGTTCTTTTTTTTTAAATTGATTTCTCAAATCACTTATTTCCGTTAAATGTATTTCAAAGTGAATAAATTGATATGAAAATCAATAATAATAAAGTATTTATATCACGAATAAAGCTAAACAATTACTTTCCTTTTGGAAGGCAAGGACGTCCAATTATATTCAGTTGCATTTTTCAGTTCTGAAATATTTCAAAACTGAGTAAAAATGTGTTTTGGAACGATATTTAAAAATGCATTGACGAAAGGATCAATTTCAGGAACTACTTCAATTCAAAGAAATTGATGGTTATCATTTGAATTGATATCACAGAATCAGAGATTTTCAAATTTATTCTTAATGCATAAATTAATAATAAATAACTTCATAAAAAACACTGTCACACCTAAATTTATGTTATCAGTTGATAATCTGGTATGTCCGCCAACCACAATTTGAACTTTATTCATAATTCTTTTCGAAATTAAATTATCTTCTCATAGAAAATGTTGGGAACTATTTAAATATTCAGCTGTTCGAGCTTTTTCTTCAGAATGTTAATGATAAAATTATTGTTCGACGTCACACAACCCTCTAATTATTTTCTGTTACATTCCAAAGGTGTAGTACCCTCTTATCCAATTAGGAAATACTAACAACAGAAAAGAGATTTATTTTCTTTCAAAATTCTGCAATTTCTAATAAATATGATAATTGTAGAGTAACATTAATTAAAAGAAATGAATGACTCTATAATTCAATCTCCTTCTTGTCACCATGGCAACTACTCTGAATATCTGATCAGCCTGAAATGATGATTTTCAAAATTGTTGTTTATTTAAACAATGAAAATAACTAGGCGTTGAGTCTCAAATGACACTGATATATTAGATAAAAATTGGTTATAATTATTCTGTGATTACTTGCTGTGAGTTATTAGGTCAGATGTATGAATATTATAGAGGATATAAAAATTTAGCATATAGGCATCTGCATTGTAGAGGTAATTATAATCAAATTTCATTGTTATTTCAATTAACAAGCATTGGTTGTTTATTTTGTTTATGCAGTTCTGAAAGCTAGGTCATTATCCCACTAGTTAAGATGATCCTAAAATAATTAACTAGCTTGTATCGAGAAGCCACCTAATAAAATCGATAATTAATGGTTAAGTGGCGGACATTCATATATATGTGGCGCATCTATTTTTCATAAACCTATTTTCATTAGGAAACCTACTTCTTCACATTCAACAGGTGATAGCCACAAGTATTCATTAAATATCACACAATAGGCGTATACAAGAGTTATATAAAAGGATTTTATTAAATATCTGGCAATAATATAGGCAAAGTATTGTTTGATATTATAATTCTGTCTTTTTTAATAGTTTGTTTTAAATAGTGTATATAAAAGCAGTTATTTTGGAATAACTAACCTGGCAGTATTAATCTCTCTGTGTATATTATATTTAGCCATGATAAATGGGAAATACCTCTGTAGATCAGAGTGGACCAGATCATCTAAATAATACCTGAGACAAATCTCTGAATTATCTCCTGCGATAATTAATATTGTTATTATTATAATAAATAACAATAGTGAATATATAATTTGAGAAACGTCTAGGAACACAAAATTGAGTCTATTTTTTTAAGAATGGAATAAAAACGTGTCTGCAGACATTAATGCTATTGTTGAATATCAAACATGTTTATTTCTCTCTCTCCTTCAGCACATACAATGCAATGAGTGGAAATAAGAAAAAAGAGATTTATTTACAAGATATATTTACAAAAAGGAAGTGAAAAACATGGAATTCTATCAATCAGAATGTTCTTTCTGCATGGGGAGTGTTTTGCCATGGTCAACGTTATTCGTAAGCATTGCCATTTCTTACAGTGAAAGTTCGGTGAATCTTATTTCTCTACAACTCATGAAAGTTTATAAGTAAAGCTACAAAATTCTTGTTTCGTGTTCAAGCCAAGTAGATTTAAATATAAGTAATGAAAGTTTCCATATGATATTTTAGGGGCAAATTATACTGTAATAAAATATTATAATCAATTAAAAAATATATTTCCCATAAAAATTGCAAAACATTAAATTACCCACTGAAACCAATTTTAAGAACGTTTATGAGAGGGAAATATGAAGATCATTATTACTAGTTTCTCTATATTTCACAGAAATCAAGAGACTTGTTACGGAAAACAGCATTTTTTTACGATTACTGAATTTCAAGTTTTCAGCATTTTGGAAATTATCCCTTAATACTGATTTTCACAATTTTGTTGGAGAAAAATGTTTATATTAGAGAGAAAAATCTAGATTTGTAAAATATACATAGCTGGTAATTCAGAAATATTTTCAAATGCTCTTATTTGAGGTTGCAAATTAAACTTTCTAGGTCTATATTCTTTTTTTTTACTTTGTTTGTCTCTTTCCTGAATGGAGGGCTTATAAATTTAAATTTTTTTACATGTCCGTTAATTTTTTTTATTATTTTAAGTCATATAATTTCATATTAATATGAAAAAATTAGATTTTAAACCTGATGTCATAATTTTTTTAGGAGTCGCCAATTTCCTATTTCAAGATTCTTTACAATTATAGCAATCTTTCTGTTATTTTTAATTCATTGATGCTGGAAACTAATTCCAGCATTCACTAATTCCAGTCATACTCACAGGCATTATTCCAGAATAATATTAATCCTTTTTACTATTTGAGTTAGTAGTTTTTCATTTTTTTATGGTAAAGGAATTTTTTTCGAAAAAAAAATTGTATAATTAATTGTGGCTGTTCGTTGTGTAACAATTAGCTTTACATTTTTTAGAAGAGGGTATTTTGTTGCATACTTCATTTTTAAAATGTTTTGCAGCACTTAAAAAATCTGACTAGAATTTTAACTTTATTTTTATTATTATAGAATTTTAACTCGTTAGTTTTCAAATGTTTATACCTCGAAATTTATTAAATAAGAAATAAAACAATATTGATTTCATCAATATTGTTTATTATTAATAAAACAATTTGTTGAACAATATTTATTATTATAAATAAAATAATGCCTAATATCCCATAAGAATATCCATTCTATCTGTAAAGAATATAATAATACCTAATATATTCCATAACAATATCTATTCTATCTGTAATGAATAGAATAATATCTAATATATTCCATAACAATATCTATTCTATCTGTAATGAATAGAATAATACCTAATATATTCCATAACAATATCTATTCTATCTGTAATGAATAGAATAATACCTAATATATTCCATAACAATATCTATTCTATCTGTATTAAATAGAATAATACCTAATATATTCCATAAAAATATCCATTACATCTGTAATAAACAAAATAATACCTAATGCTCCATAATAATATCAAATGAAACAAAACATTTGCATCATTTCAAAATGTAGTTTACATGCAAATTTAGTAATTATAGTAGTTATAATCAATCTGTTATAACTCAAAATAATTTTGATGCTCGATATCGAATGCCAAATCATTTCCGTTCCCTCCAAAAATAAC